>VXAD01010092.1:956705-995676 GCA_013399195.1 Dicrurus megarhynchus | reverse complement strand
CCTTCTTTCACAGCCGCAGCTGCGGAGAGCAGCGAGAGGCTCCGGGGCCGACGGCGGACACCCAGCCCGAGCTCCCCACGCCCCAGCCCTGTTTTTCAACTTCCCGCTGCTTTCAGCTTGCAGCGTTGGAGTGGATGGCCGTCAGTTCTCCGGAGATGCGGCACGACCGTCCCCCGCAGCTGGGTGAGGTGGTTACTGCCGCTGACTCCACCGGCACGTTCTCCTCGTACTTGGCTCACCGGGAGTACAGCTCGAAGCTGTCACGGCCCTTCGGAAGAAATGCCACAAATTTCAATACAAAGATAAAACAAGCACGTTCTCTTGTGCAGCTGATAAAAGTGAATTCATTCCATAACTTGCGCTGTACTCACCAGGATTTGCTCCAAATAAAGCAGCTCCCAGCTAACCAGCCTGTGCCCTCACAGGAGCCAATTCTGCTCCACCAGCAGGAGTGCTTGTTTAATCCTACAAGCTGATCACCTTTCAAATACACCAATTTTTCATGTATCCCTAAACCAGACTCTAAAATCAATTCTGCAGTTTGGGGAATGCCCTAATTCCCTTTACACACCTCCTCTGGTATGTGGATGCAGAGTCTTTGTGAATGCTGGGTGATGAAAAGCAGTGCACTGACACCAAGTATTTGGCACCAGTGTCTATAGCAAGTGGCTGTCGGGGTTTTTGTTGCAGTCAGGAGGCACCTCAAAGAATGCCTGTGGTTCTCATACTCCCGTGGTTCCACTTGCAGCCCTGGATAATTCTGCCAGCTTCCAACTGTGCTATTGCACTGCTCTGCCAGCCCAGCAGACACACTTATCTCTGTGGCCTCTAGCACAGGTCACGGTGACTGGTGGTCACAGCCCTGCAAACAGCACCATGGAGCCAAATTTTCTTTCATTGATGTTGCATATCCACAGAGTCAACATACCCCTGGAAAAAGATTGGGCATGGTTTCCTGGCTAAACTCGTACTTTTGCATGACTGGTATGATTTCACCTGGAAATGTGCTGAGGTTCATCAACTTTCTGTTTGGGATAAGAAGTAGAAATTAATCTAGTTTTAACCAACAGACTGCAGAGCAGTGTGGGAAGGGGTTGCCCAGCTGCAGATCAGAAGAATGGAGCCTTTACCCACTGCTGCTCTCCAAAAGCCATCCCCAGAGCTGCTCAGCAGCCTGCAAATGACTGCTGCACATCAAACGCAGGCGCAGCTGTTCCTCCCTGCTACCAGCATCACATCAGATTAGAGCTAATTGATCATAACGATTTTCTTATTTTGTATAAAACCAGTGCCAACCATCTGAAAAATAATGGCTTTGCAGAAGAGAAGACAAACTACGGGCCCCTAGATATGGACAGTGAGTTCTGACTGTAGTTCACCAGATCACTTTAGGGCATGTTAGGATTGCAAAATGCCCAACAATTGCACAAAGAAATCTGGCCTTCCCCTACCCAGAAAGCAGAGGATATACTTTACAGAACAATCATCTCCATATGGAAACAGTGATTTGCCATGATGGCAAATGCCTGCCAGGGCAGTCACATTTCCACATCCCTCCAGAACAAAGGGCATTAGGATTCAGAAACTGTCAATCTGTTCTCCATGGAATAAAAGGATTTAATTTTCGTTACAGCATGTTTTTGCTTTGGAGAATAAAATATGCTTGCTTATACCCACAAAAGAAATCAACTTCCTTAGAGGTAGTCATTATGATATTTATACAACAAATTACTGTCTACTCTAAAGTTGTTAATATCCTGAAAATTTCTCTGCAGAAACCACATACACTTGGACTTTAAAAATTAAATTAGAGGAGATGAACTGAATACTCACAGGACAGAGAAATTGCAGCTCATGTCCTTGGAGCAAACTCTGAGTTACTCACAGCCCCACCATATTACCTCACTTGATACTCTGGTCAACTGTATCTGCTTTCTGCTATACGTACCATTATGCATCAAATGATAGTGCAAATAACATTTCATAGCATCAAGTTTTGCTCTTCTGTCCTTTCTTCTGAGTAGAGTGAATCAGCTATGAACTGACAAAGGTTTTGTTGCATTAACCAGACCGTAGCCGTGAGTATGTCTGGATGTTAGAAGTGCATGCTCATTCACTACCATCAACCAACCATGGCCGAGACAATCCACTCTTATATGTGGTCAAAACACTGCAGTGTTCCTCTGGCTGACCTCAATCCCAAGAGGAAAACTGACAGCCTGAGTTAGAGATGATAGGTCATGGTGAAATGCAGCCCCACCAGCCTGCAAGAACAGTTCTAAACTAATGGTTTACTTAGAGTTTCAAGCTCATGGTCATAATGTTGTTGTTGTTTTGGAAATTATGTCTATTCCAACAGTTACGTGGGGTTTTTTTCTCCCTCTCCGTCATTTCCAGTCACTAAGTCATAGCAGCACCACATACTTCTGTTTGCCAGCTTTTGAATTGGAGATCACTGGGAGAAGCAAGGGGTTAGTTTATAGCTGTCCTGCAGACAAATTCTAACACACAGTACACAATCAATTTGATTTCACAGCATAAAATAACTCAATTTTCTATTCAATCCAACAGCGAATACTTCTGCAAGAAATGGGAATCAGGGAGTAAGCTCAAATATTTTACCCAAAATACCAGCTAGATCCCAGCAACTGCTTGAGAGATAAGTTTACAGTCAGTTTTGTGCATAAAGAAAGGTTTGGGGCACTTCTAATCTATTTTACCCTTTAACTGTGTGAAAGTATTTTATATGAAGGGTTATTTGTATGTGCTTGTTTCACTTCTAGGGTTATTTCTTCATTAACAGTTTCAGACCCTCTAAGTCTGTGGGTGGGGGTTTTTTCTTCTTTTAGGAACAGAGGAGTTTCAGTGGTCTAAAGCATTCTTTCAGTTCCATTGTTTGACTTGGGCTGGATTTCTCAGCTACACGCCTGGATGCTTCAGAGAGTCCTCACACTCCATCTAGTAAAAGGTGACATTCTTAGCAAGCACTGTTTTCATTTTACTAATTACTGGTTGAGATGCTTTGTGTTTCAGTCCTACTGCTTTTAAGCATATTACAGAAACTGACAGTTCTGGAAGGAAACCCCTTTGAAAACAGTTATTTATGCCTCTTTTTGCCACCACCACATACCTGAAGTCTGATGTCACCTCTTTCAGCTGTTTTGTGTGTGTTCTTGTGTCATTCCAGGTGTCATGTGGTGTATCTCCCAATGCCTGACAAAGTTCCCTGTTTTTATAGCTCTGAGTGCCTTGGTGACTCCTGTATATTGCAGAACTATATTCCTATAACTTCCTGGGATGAAAATATTGTTACCCACTAAATTACCAGACTCTAAGTCTCATTGGATCTTTTGGAATCTTCTAATAATGTTGTAACCACCGGTCTGGATATGGTGCCACAGCCTCTCACAGAGATTTCTGTAGCTCTTCTGTTGCATTAAAGCAGCTTCTGTTTTCCTCAGAGGCTGTCTGTTATCTTATTCATCAGCATTTCTACATATATGGCTTCATAGCATTTAAATTATCTCTGCAGGGAGTCATTCAATCCAACCCTCAAAGATGCTATTTTGCAGAGTATCATGATCATGTTAAATGCTATGTTTTCATCTCTTGCTATCAGGCTTAACTTCCTGATAATATCATCACACTCAGCCTCATCAGTTTCAGCAGTAATCAAGCAATCAGTATTTAAAGTACATACTAGGAATATTACCACATATCTCATTATTTTCCTCTGCTCTTTCACGGGTTGATTAAATCCCAAGTAATAATTACAAATTCTTCATTGTTTCTAGGTGAAGAAAGATACGGAAGAATATGCCTTATCTGGCTGTACATGCCAATATTGCCCTTTCTTCTGGATAACATCAGAGAAAACCCCATTTATTTTTCAGAGTGAACAGAAGAGTGCTGTTCGCTCATGCCTCTGTGTTCTGGAGGATATAATACCTCTTCCTTTGGAAAATCACCGATTTGTTTGCAGGACTTAAAAAATAAATTAGGACCTCTGAACAAATATAACTTGTACAGTTAGTTTGGCCCATTACTTCCTTATCCTTTTTTTTTCCACGTCCCAGTGCCATGAAGCTGGATGCAGACCAACCACTGGATTAAAATACAGGCCTCTGATCCCAGCAGGTCCATGTTTTATCCCAGCAGGAGCCACAAGAATATTGTGAGTGCATGGCAGAATGACGAACCACTGAAGTCCCCCAACAGCAATGCAGTCAGCTACCTACAAAGGCAGCTTAGCACTCGTGGGACAGCAGCCACCACATGGCAGTGCTGCCCATCACATTCCAGTTGTGCTTTTTCTAAATGTGCACAGTGACATATTTTGAAGAACAGAGCTTGTTGTCACTTCTTTATGGAGAAATTGCTGCAAGCAGCAGAAACCACAAACTTGATTTGGGGCTGAAGGTTTTGAAAGAGGAAGTGTGTGTGGGACCACACTCAGGGAGGAAAGCGTGCAGTAGAAATAGGCTTTATAGGTACACTAAGAAAATACTTGTATTGTGCATTTCTGGTTTCTCCCCAGCAGAAAACTGAATGCCATTTCCCACTTTGCAGAGGTTCAGCAGTAATCATAGCCCAATTTCTCCAGCATGGACTTGCTAGCATGAGACACTGTAGGGGAACCATAGCTTTCATTTTGCTCAGTATCTCTGGAGAGAAGGCTTAAGTGGCTCCTTTATTTTGGCATAACGCCTTATGACACATCATACTTCACTCCTGATCAAAGGGCTCCTGTTCATAACTCACACTTCAAAGCAGTTTTAAATGAGATCCTACACTCATTTAAGAGCATAAACAAGTGACTCAAACTCTAGCTTTTTCTACCACCTAGGATCTCTTTTAATGAATATCTGTTGCATTGATAATCAGTAACTGTACTCATAGATTTTTATCCAGGTGTTATTCTGAATGTTTATCTAGGTTTGAACAGCACATATAATGAGGTGTGACAGACAACTTCTGGAACAGCCTTAGGCCAAAATTGAATGTTAAGGAACTTTCCTCTTAAAAACCCTGCTTTGCCTGTCCAAATAGTAGAGCTATGGGATGGAAACCAACTTGGAGAGAGCACCCACATTTGCCTCTCTCATAGGTGCACTATTTGGCCAGCTTATTATTTCACCTATTTAAAGCTCCACTTAGTAATTTTCCACTAGAATTAGCTTCTGAAAAGAAACTCCACAAAGGGTTCAGCATAGTCCTCTGAAACACAGGTCTCAGATTGTCTGAATATGTATCATTGCTTTTATTTGCATTTCAAACAATGCAGATGAAAGTACAAATGCCCAAAAAGGTGGCAGGTGCATAGAAAAAGCCTCAAAAACAACCCTTAAAATAACTGCATACATACACAGCTACTCTCCAGTGTCATTTATGATCCCAAACAGCTCCTTCTGTCTCCCTGGAATAAGGCAAGCCATTCTTCCAGCACTTAATTGGTTCTAGGGGTAACCAAGTCCAGCTGCTCTGTCTCGCAAAGCAGCACAGCTGCCTTCTCTCAGTCCAGAGAAGCTGAGGAGAGGGGCAAAAATGGAAAGTACCCGTCACTTCAAGAGCTCCATTCCCAGGGTCTCACAAACCTGACTAGAATCCAGATCAGAATTTTAAACAGATCCTTTAGGAGCAGCAATCAGCTTCCTAGGCAACCAGGGTGGCCGCATGGCTGGCTGCTAACGTAGAGATAGGAGGAAGGGGAGGGGGTGTGAAGATATATATACATTTTTTTATATATATATACACATACATATATAAAAAAGATTGTCCTTATATGCTTACAGGAGGGTTTCCTAGTTCATAAATATTCTTGCTGCAAGCTGTGATTTTAGTTAAATTCAGACTCAACTTGCCAAAGACGTAGGCAGTAAAGTTATTCAGAGTGACAGCTCTTAGCCCTTCTGTTGCCAGGCAAGGTGGGACCAGATGGTGAGATGCCAGCAAAACTGGCTTCAGTGTCTGAATGCTTCCTGGCTTCTGAGGAATTCCCAGGTATCTTGCTGGGGAAGATTTCTGACCCTTCTGGCTGTACAGCACTAAAGAGTTGTCCATAAAGTTAGGAGAATTTTAAGCACGTGGTATTATTTCCCTGTTGTATTTAGTTCTCAAGGAAACTGCTAACTTAAAAAGTATAATTAGGGAAACCTACCTGGAAAAATAGCCTTCAGCACTGACAACATCGCTTGCAGCTTCCTTATTACCCCGATCTGTGATACATGTCAAACCAGCTCATGAGGGATCCCAGCCAGACATGAAAAGTGGTGGCTGTTTCCTCCTGAGTCATTGTCCTTCCATTAAAATCAATATCAAGGGCACTTTTATGTCCCACACTGCTATCCAAAATGTGAATTTGGGAAAAGCCTTGGAATACTTTATGGACATACATACACAGAAGTTGGTGTTGATGTACAGATATTTTTCATACGGTATTCTTTGTCACCAGAGAGGCAAAGAAGTCATATGGAACAGGAATGTCAGTCTCCTTAGGCTGTGGGAACTAACACTGCTTTACATCAAAGCCAGCAGGTACAGCTCCACGTGGCATCCAGACCTGATGTTCCATCAGGAAACAATGTGTACATGAACGCAGATAACAGGGTGGGTGTAGAATACATTCAAATAAGAATATTAAATTATTGCTACCTGGAATAACACTGAATAATTTGGGTATCTGAGTATCTTAGTGTCCTATTTCTGTGCACAAATCCATTGGCTGAGAATGCAAGACACACATAGTCTGGAGCCATGCCGTAGTTTAAGTAGAGATAAATAGCACTGCAGGATCCACCCTCCCAACATTTTAATTCTTCCTGCTGATAGTCAACACTGACTGGCATATTGTGAATCAGCAGAAGACTTCTACACACGTACCTGCACATCCTGCTGTATCAGATGAACTTCCAGTATGAACACATGTAATTGCTCCAAGGCAGGAATAGTAACATACTAAGCAGTTATAAAGCCAGACACTTCAATACAATTTATTTCTAGCTGCATTTGATAGTTGTGTCAGAATACACCTCACTTTTAGGGTTCACTTCTTCTGCATTAACATACAGAAGGCACTACTCCAGTGTGTAGGAACAAATAAGGAAGTGTGTAGAATGTAGAGAGTGAATGAGTTGTGGAGTGTTTTCTCAGTGTGTCAGAGGAAAAACAGTCTGTGGCTCAGCCGGGTTTCTCTGTTTTACACCCGAATATGGTGAGGATTTCAAGAATAAATTTCCTCCTCGCTACTTTAAGGTTTGTCAAAGGATCAAATCCAGTAGCCTTAAGAGTAGCTCCAGTCTTAGGAGAACTTGCTTTCAGACAAGGAAGTGAAAAAGCCATATTTTAATACTTGATTCAGCCTGGAGGAACGCCCTGTGAACACCAGTTACAAGCAGTATTCCCAGAATATCTAAAAACCTGCAATTGTAGCACTGCCTGATTCCTTTCAGCTTCTCCTGTTCTTAGAGATCTTTGCTGAGTACATTCTGTGAAGAAAAGAAAATCCCCCATTCTAGTGTACCTGTGGACCCCTTAGGCAGTTAATTCCTAAATCTTCTCGTGCCTTTGGATGGGGGCACTTGGTGAGCCTGGGCAGCATCAGTAGGGCCCGTTAGCACCCTTAGGGCCACAGCACTTATTTCCTCTCCATATGAGCAACATTTCTTGTTTACAGCCCTTCACAGAGGCACCTTCCTCAGTGAACTGTGGGGTGCATTAATCGGTTCTTTTAATATTCTACAAAGAGCACCAGTGGCTCTCAACAATCAGCTCTTACAAGATTGCCACTATCAGTTCAGATACGTGTGAAGCATGGCAAACACAAACAAGAGAGGCAAGGGCCGGGATGCCGAGGTGGGATGTGATGCTGGGTCAGGGGAATGACACTTTCCCACAGCTGAAGGTCCAGCATGTGCAATGTGATGGCAGCAAAGTTTACTTCAGTGGGTCTGATGATGGCTGGAAAAAAACTGTAACTTTTAGAGTGCTCTGTAAAATTATAGATGCTAAAAAGGCTACTTGGAGATTACCCTTTATTGCATATGTCGTGAGGGGAAATGTAATTTTTATATTTTTAGTATGTTAAAGACAGCATAATTTTTTTAGGTTAAATGAACAAATATCAGGCCAAATGATGGTCCTAGAGGTCACCTCTGTCTTGCTGAATGCAGACCATCAGCATTCAGCGTTAATAAAGAGTGCCTGCCAGTATAAATAATTTGTCATTGTCACTCTGAGGACTCACTTTTTTTCCTTTTCAGAAAAACTGCGATGTCTTTGTCTTGTTAGTTTTTGCATACAGCTAACTAGCATGTTTCAAGGGCAGGACAAGATCAAGCAAAGATGGGAGGGTATTGAGTCAGGAATGTGAGAGAGACAAATAATGTTGTGCACTGTGTGATGATAAAAAGAGACCATTTGGTCACAGTCACTGCAGAGAATAGCTAAATAACACAAGTCCTGTGGATGAGCATCAGATTGCCCATAATGAAAAGAATTAGCTAAGCAACGGCCCAAACGCTCATTAGCTCAAGTACACGTCTGAAAACAAACATATCCTTATGCATGGAGCTGTCAGGAAGGATTAATCCCACAATCCCAACTGAAGAGTGACCCAGCTGCAGCAGACTGAAGAGCTTCATTTTCAGCTATTGAACAGACAGGGAGCATTTTACTACTGCTACCCAGAAAAAGCTGCAGGTCCCGTCAAAAATGAATTAGGGAACCCAGCTGAGGGATCACAGGTCCTATCCAAGGATCGAGACCCAAGGGATCCACCAAAACACTTCCTTACGTGTAGCGTGGTAAGGAATACATGGCAGGGGCCTTCCCAACCAGACAGACAGGCAGGGCGTGAATGCTCTGTCTGACACTTCTACAAAGCTCTGCAGGCAACTCCCAGTATGGAACCTCCTCTCCACGTCTGTGCTGTGGGAGAACTGGGGATTGGATGTGTATCCCAACAGCAAACACCTGTATGCATTGTGAGCTGCAGCCCAAGTGGGGAGAAAACAGAGCAACTTGCCTCTCTCTCACTGACTGTCATTAAAGTGAGCTCTGCCTGCTCTTGCAGCTGCAGGAAACTGGGGGCTTGTTTTCCTGACAGCCTTTAAGTGAAGAGAGTTTTCTATTTTGAGAATTTAATTCTCCTTCCCCACTGCCAGTAGTTTGATATTTCTTTTCAGATGCTTGAAAGTAATATTAGCCATTGAAATTTGTCTATTTTTTTGCCTCAAAAACTGAAGTTCTAAAATTGAATTTGAAGTTGAAACAACATTTAAGTGATTTTTTTTTCCCCTATACGCATGCAATGGCAGTCTTAGTAGATTCTGAGAGTTTTTCAAGTAGTCTATATTGGTTGTGCTTATTTTGCAGGCTGATTTCAGTCACACAAAAAGAGCTCTGCCATTCCCCAGTGACCTCAGTGGGGTTATTTCAGGTTTACATCAGCATGACTAAGAGGAGGAGAATTAGCCCTTTTAAAAAGCCACATAGCTATGCAAGCCTCTTGCCCACAGTCAAGTGCAAGTTCTGAATGAAGAAAGCATTCTTACATCTAATACGTATTTCAGTTCTACTGAACTCTGCTAATATTAGGTACATGTTTAAAGACTTATTAAAAAAATCCTTTAAGTGGGCTCAGATACAAAGCAAGCTGCCTCTTATATTCTGCTTTCAGCTACACTGGTGTCAGATTTACTCCATCTCCCTGCATGAGAAGTAAAACCAAGCCAGGTGGGAATTACAGAGATGACCTGAGGTGTCTCAAAGAAACAATCAAAACTTGACACACCAACTATGCCAGGTAACTCCAGTAAATCCTTTTAAGACTTTATGGCCCTTTAGAGGGACCACGTGCATTTGGGAAACAGGACAACTAAAACCAGACCTGCACAGGGTGTGCTACAAATCTTTAGTATCTCTTTTTCTGGCTGCCTGTATTTAAAGAAGTAAAACCACTGTATAAGTCTCTGTTGGGTTTATGTGTTAAACCTTCTCTGAGTAAAATGAGATTGCACTGTTTGTATGTGGGTTTTTTGTTTGATATCTTGCACACCAGGAGCAAATGCTGGTTTCTTAGCAGACTATAAAACAATCTGTGTTTATCTAAGGATACTCTCTAATGTTTGGAGGCCCCTATTTACAGTGCATTGTAAGTTTGTTTTCTTTTGTATTTTTCTACTCTGGCAGATTAGAAACCCCCTGCAGAGCTGAAAATATTTAACTATAGACTTTTCGTAAACCTTCTGATGTGGTTTAACCTACCCCAGCTGAAACCAGGGCATCTTCAAATTTTACACGAAATAAATTGTTAATTAAATGTAGCAGCCTTCAGGATATTAACAGCTTCCTCACTGAAATTGATAAGTAAGCAGTAGAATTGGTAAAAGACATTATTTCCCAAAAGTCTAGCACTAGCAGTCTTGGGTGTATTGTTTTCCCTGTCAAATGTGCATAGTTACTCACACTTATGACAAATGTGCAGTTCATAGTCCAGTCAGTATAGGGTTCACTAGACTTTAGGTCCTTGTGATACTGGATCTCATAATTCAGTCCTTTAAGATCTAATTCATCTCAGCACTTGTCACAGCAGGCAAAACTGAGTTATGGCCTGTTTTGTCCTCAGCCAATAGATGGGTGGGGAATTAAACCACACGGAGAAGAGAAAGCCAATTTACCACCCTGCATGCTTAAACAAATAAGCACATTAAAAGAGACAGGGATTTTGTGTGACTTTCCTACTGCTGCTAAATAAAAAAAAAAAAAAATGGCAGTTTTCCTCTCCGGTTTTAAAGCTAAATATTTTAGTTCTGAACAAAGGAGGTGGGTAAACAAGTGGCTTTGAGGACAGGAGGAAAGCATTGCTATTCTTTGCAATGAATGCCCTAAAGCGTGAAAGCAGAGCACTCTCATTGTATCCATGATACTGCTGTCTTCCCAAGGCACAAAGGGATGGCACAGGGGCTCATACAACTTTGACTGCAGCAAAGTAGCAGGGATCCCAGTGGAGTTCCCATGGAGCTTTCATCAAAAATGGAGACTCACGGTGTGTTTAATCTCAGCCCCTAAAGAATTCACTCTGTGTCAGACGCCAGCGGTGCATGAAGATTAGAACAGCAGACTGGCAAACTGGCTCTAAAGTTGCACAGTTTAGTGTAAACCAGCACACACACATACACACACACACGGCCCCCCAAAAAACCAAAAAAAACCCCCAAACTTAGGAAAAATTGAAGAAAGATTACACTTCAACCCCCCAAATACAGAGTCTGAATTACGATGCCTCTGCCTTTACTCAGCAAAACATTGTTATTACAGGACAAACTCCAGCTGGAGTTGCAGCCCGTTTGTCACATGTGATTACATCCAGTTCTCGCCCTCAAAGTCAACAGAACATAGGCACAAAGGCATTCATTAGTGAGCTCCCTGGTAAAACACAGATGAAACTTCACACAGGAGTGGTATATTGAGGAATTTCTTGCATGGAGAGAAAGAGACATTCATTGTCTGACTGCTCTAAAAATCTGAACATGCTCAGGTCAGACAGATCAGCCCACAAGGTTACTGTTTTGTAAGATCCTCTGAAACATCTGTTCTACAAATTTTCTCTCTAAAAAGGCAGTGTAAAAAAAGGCTTCCCTTACTAGCTCAGCCTTGCCTCCAACGATTTCACTTTCTCTTTGTGTATTTCACTCTTCTGATACAGGTTAGAGCTGAGGCATTGTTATGTTAACCCAGAATTTCACAGGGTCACCAAACTCCTCCTGTCTACATCATCTGGCAGAATTTTACCTTCAGGTAATTTGTGAGTGCATGCAGAGCAGAAATATTACTTAACATCAAGCATGGATTAGTTTGACTGCTTCCTGAAGTTGAAGAGTGTTATAAGAAAAGAGTTTAATTCAGCCTGTATTCCTGTACATTTTAAACATCTTTTAAGACATTACCCAATCTGGTGTCACACACATTGTTAACTTGAAGGCTTTTCAAGTACAACTGATGGCAAACATGTTTCAGCTCTATAATTGCTTTCTCCTCTTCGTCAAAACCAGTGACAGAACACAAGTCCCAGAGCCGGTAATACTGATATTAAAATGTGCTGTAAAAAAATTTTTTTAGGCTAGCGATTCTTGTTACTCTGGCAAGGGATTATTTCAGCATCAGCCAGTTATTCTAGCTGTGAGAATAAATGTCAAAAATTACCTACTCTGCTTTCAGTTTTGCCTCTTGTATTTTATCTTTTCGTTTTTCTTCACAAGACAGCGGTAAAGAGGATCATTTAATACTGCCAATAACAAAAATATTTTGTTTTCAGGCCACCGCTGTATTTTATTTTAATGGCCTTTTCAGTCGTCTCCACCTGAATTGTATGGAAATATTTTTAATTTTGCCTATTTTGCTTGAAAAAAACCCACGTTATTATGTGGAATATGAGAAATCATTATTGGAAAGACCTCTTCAGTCTAAAGAATTCAGTTTAAGACAATGTTTTTTATTCCCAACATAAATTGCATAACCTGAATGGTGTTCCCAAAATTTTGTACTCAAACTAAGCTCCACTGGGAAACTGCTAGTAACCAGTACTTTTTGAGGACTATGTCTGTCTTACCACTGGTGATCTCACTACAAATGTGAGTAAGACACACAAATCTCCCTCAGATCTGCTGGTGTCTGGCATGTCGAGAGAGAAATCATCAATAATAACGACTGATGCAAAATATACCCGGCAGCCAGCCACTACTGGTGTGTCCCTCAGGGATCAGTGCTGGGATCAGCGCTGTCTAATGTCTTCATTAATGATTTGGATGATGGGACAGAGTGCACTCTTGCCAGGTTTGCAGATAACACAGCATTGGGAGGAGCTGTCAACATGCTGGATGGCAGGGCAGCCCATGGAGGGATCTGAACAGCCTGGGGAAATGGACTGACAGGAACCGGGGGAGTTAAACAACAAAAGCAAATACAGATTCCTGCATCTGGGATGGAATGACCCCTTACAACCCAGACAGGCTGGAGCCAACTCTCTGGGAAGCAGCTCTGCAGAAAAAAATCTGAAGGTCCAGATGGACAAGTTCACATCAATCAGCAGGGCATCCTTGGATCAAAGGAGCCTAGGAGGCTTTAGCCTGGGCTGTATCCTTGTGGCCACCAGTTGAGAGAAGTGATCATTCCCTCTGTTTGGCACTTGTGAGACCTCTCTGGGATACAAAATCCAGTACTGGTCTCTCCAGTACCAGACAGACATTCACATTCTGGAGTTCTGTGAGTGGCCACCAAGATGGTTTAGGGGGCTGGAGAACATGATGGAAGAGGAGAGGCAGAGAGAAGCGGGCCTATTGAGCCTGGAAGAGAAAACACTCGCAGGACATCCTCACTGCAGCCTGTGCTTCCCTGATCAGGGGTACAGGGCAGACTGAGTCAGATTCTTCTTGGAACAGCACAGCAGTAGGATAAAAGACAACAGGCACAAGGAGAAACACAGGAAAGCAATTAGATAGAAAGGAAATATTTTTACCATGAATGTACTCAAATGCCCAGGCAGCTGTGGAATGTCCCTCCCTCTTTGCAGATGTTTAAGACTCACCTGGACAGATGCCACCACAACCTGATCTCATTAGACTTGCTGGGAGCAGGGAGTTGGCCTAGGTGACCTTTGGAGGTCACATCAAACCCAAATTATTCTATGACACTGTGATTTTTAGATACATGAAGAAAAGCTACAGGGAGCTGTTGACAGTTAACCTGCATGTGGCTGGAAAATAACAGCAAGATAAACAATCTAATCAACCATGAGCCTGTTGGCCTATCTTTAACGGTTTTAAGATTTTCGGATACATTTTAAAGGTAAGAAATACTGAAGATGAAGTGATGAATGGATAACAAGATAATATCCTGTATCAGATTACCAGTAGCACACCCTTGAGATCTTTCTAGTATTTTCTTTGATAAGAAATTCCAGGTAGTTTAGACCTCCTGTGATTAAATAGCACTTTAAGTTTTTCAGGTTGAGGAAAACATTTAGTGGAATAAGTATAAAGCAGCAAGGGATCTGATTAAACCAAGGAACTGATAATTTGTGCCAAAATTAGAAGGCTGAAAATTGGTTCCTAGATGGTCTTTTCAAGGTCTGAAATTGGGACTACATCTCTTTAATATTTAATTTTGCCATTATCATTAAAAAGATGCAGAAGGTGATATTTGTCAGTGTCAAAGGTGGGACATGTTATCAGCATCAGAGAAGACTGAAATATCCTACAGAATTAAATGAAAAATCTTTGGGATGACAGCATAGGAACTGGATGATAGGTAACTGCACAGCATGCAAAGCCATGTATTTAAGGAATTGCAACCAGCTGGAAATGACTAAGGAAAAAGATGTGGACACGCTGGCAAATCACTCACACTCTGTCTGCTGTACAACACAACAAAAGGCTATCATTTTTACTGACTTTTTTGATGCTTCTAGATTTCCTACCAGAGAGCAACCCTGAATATTGTACAGTTTTCCAGAACAAACTTTTAATTTTTTAGAAACCTTTGGGTTCCCCATACAGCAAAAAGCAAAAGCAAAGTATGTATGTGTGTGCACAGAGGAAGAGATGGAAAAAGAGTCGACAGGGGAAACATTGAAGCACAAATATAATTTTTAGAGTTGGGATTTTCTGTTTGAATAAACAGCCACTAATTCCAGACACATGTGCAAAGACTGCTTCTGAAAGCTTTTGGCAACATGAGTTCCACTAAGGAAGGTACTACTCCAGTTAATGCTTTTGGAGGGATAGCAGGTGATGTCTTGCCAGCTTTTCTTTTGGCAGTGTCATTTCCATGCTAGACCTATCACAAAGATTCTGCATGCTTGAAGTATTCAGAAAATGTTGTTGTTAGGCTGTGAAAGTCACAAGTAACAATTTTCTTATATTGAATCATATTAATAAGCTCTCTTATTCTGCTCTGATAGTTTCATATTTTATTATTATATACATTATTAACTATGCTAGCAGCAGGACATAACAAATGCAAAATACTTGTTCAGGAACACTACTGTTTCCAGCAGGGAATAATTAAGAATGCAAGTCAATAACATTTAGGATTCTAATGAATAAAAGATAACTCATGCAGGCAACCCAGAGACCTGCATAATTTTCTCCAAGGAGGTTAAAATGCATGATGAGTGCCTAATTCATAGGGAAGCATTTTTGGGTCATATATTTCAATAGAAGACAGGATGAGATCAATGTTCAGGTAATATATAGGTTTGAAATTTCATCTTTCCTGCAGGAAGCCTTCAAAAGGACATGAGAAATCTTCAGTCCAATTCACCTGAAAAGCAGAAAATACCTTAGAGAGGTGGAATTTTAGACCTTCAGCACTTAGCAAAGAGAATGTATATCAAAATCAGAAACGTTATCTCTCGTTCATAGAAGCAGTGACTGCATTTTCCTGGCTGGATCTGAGCTGGAAAACAAGTGCTAAACACAACTGTGCTTCAATCTCCATAACAGCAGCAAATGAAAGCAGTAAGGAATGTGACCCTCAAACTGGCTTTCTTTCAGACCCTCCACCATTCCTCTAATTCTCCTAAATGCCAGAGGCAGCTATTTAGTTTTACATCCCAAAACAGCCTTGATTTTATTTTTTTTAGAAAAATAGCAAAGGACAAAATGTGTTTCTGTGGCTCAGTCCATTTAGACCATCTCACTTGGTTTAAACTTTGCTGTCAATGGCAAGTGTAGGCTGTAGTATTATTGGCTGAATCCTCTTGAATTCCACACCACAAAATTGTAATTGTGTCTAGAAATTACTCCAACCTCTTTAGCACTCTTCATTTCAACTGGCATTCTTCAGGCATTTTGGGGGCAAGGGAGAGATGGAGACTGTGGGGAGAGAAAACAACAAAGCAAGCAAGTGCAAGGGCTGTGATTGTACAGAACACAGGCTTTAGACAACCAGGACTCAAGAGACAGGCATTGGTACACAGATCCACTTACAGTGCTGCCTTTAAAACAGCAGATCTAAAAATTATCAGAAATTTCTAACACATAAAGCACAAACAAGATGAGTTTGCTAGTTGGGAATTTTTAGATGCCTGCCTCTCAGTCACTTTGATAAAACCAAATGTTGAAGCGCAGTCGATGTCTTGGCATCACCTCCTCCCTTATGCATCTGAATGGTTTTCCCAAATTTAAAAAAAATTTTCTTAAAACTTGAACCAAATCTAGAGAATATAATTGGTTTTGGATAGGTTGCAACTGCCCTCCCTACCAAGCAAGCAGACAGCAGCCAGGACTCCGTGTGAGGCATTCTGAGGTTTCCAGAGCAGCATTAGGATGTGGGGGGTACCCAGGCACAGCCAGGCCTCTGCTGCAGGCTGGGGCTGTGTCAGGGCTGGTGTAAGGCACACAGAGGAAATACGAGGCTTTGAGTGGCCCATTTTATCCCCTATAGATGAGAACAAGAATTCTTTTGCCACTTTTTGTCAGTGTTGTTCAAAATGCTTTCCATCTCATAAATCTGCTCGCCTGGCAGCTCACTTTGCCTTTATCCATGCAGGGACAGCCACTACCTAGCTTTGCTCCTATTCCAAGCTGGGGTAAGCTACAAGAGAGCAGGATTTTAGGCAGCTTTACCTGTACCCCTGTGCTGTTGCCTGGACTACAGCAGACAGACTGGGTTTGGCCAGGTTGGTTCCTGTGATGGATGGGCACAATGAAATCTCTTCTGCCCCTCTGGGTGATTCTTTCCCCATCAGCACAGATCCCTTCCTAAGGCAAGCCCTTTCCCTTAGCCCACTGCCATGTCATGTGTAAAGAGCTTGGTTTTCTTTGTTATAGTCTCACCACCCCATTTCTTTCTCTTTCAACCCAGTTTCTTCTTCCTGTTACAAGGGAGACTAAATTTCTGTGTCCAATTTTACAAGCTATATTTTTCTAAAAGATGATGGAGTATTTCATCCATAGGCAGTGATGTGAATTTAAGCTGCTGATCTCCTGGTTCCAGGGCCCTCCTGATTTCTAGAGCTAGCTGATGCATTTCTGAACTTTTCAAGCTCTCATGGTTTTAGAACAAAACTTAGAAACATTATCAGAGCAAACCCTACATTTAAATGCCGGGGAGTGAGCCAAAATAGACCTACAAGCATTAGCTTAAAACCCTCAATTGACATGTTTGTTAAAAGTCACTATTCGAGGCGCTGCTTGGCCACAGGAGATATAATTAAAATAGTGTTTCTGACAGGGAAAACAAAACCCTTCAAGTTGATCTCTTACCCACGCTCGCTAACTGCAATGATTTAGCCCAGGGAATATGTGATGATACTTTTACATCAGAGCTTTTGAGGGTATTTTTTGAAGAGCAAGCATGTGGTGGAGGTACATCAGGCAATTTGACGTTGTAATATTGTCTGATCTCCACCAACCAGACTCTGCAACCAACAGCGGGAAGCAGGGCATCAGCTGGCAGCTCTAAAATTCATATTCCAAAGGCTGAGGTACATTTTACAAGCCATCTGTGGCCTGCTCTCAAGGGGACAGAAGACACACAGGAGTGCTTTGAATTCTAATGAGTGCATTGGCTTGTCAGTACCCTCTGCACTGGCACCCTGTTTCCCTTCACGCTCAAAGTTATTTACCTTGAAAATACAGCTAAGGATCTGTGCTAAGTCATCACTGTCCAGCTGAGGTGCTGTGCTTTCTGATATCCCTCCAACTCTTCTTTTTCCTCCCCTTCTCCGAGAAGACAGAGTTTCTTGCTTGGAATTAAGAATCTAATGAGGATGAAGAAAGACCCTCTTTGCTAAAAATAGAGTCAGAGAAGTGCCAGATAATATTTCTCTAGTTTCTGAGAAATGCTACACAGCACTTACCAGAGGCCAAGTAATAACTTACTTGATTTCTCCACCTTTACACTGACCAATCTACAGAAATCACGTAAGATTTGTCACTCTGACCATTTCCTGGAGATGCTTTCAGAGGAAATTGTTACTGCTCCTGAAAAATATTCTGCAAATCCCAAACAGGAAGAGGATGACAAGAGAGGAGCTTCACGACAAGCAGAATAATTACATTAGAATTACCGTGGCACAACTGAAGACAGTATTTGGCCCTAAGCCTTTGGTTTAAGGCTGTAAGTCCAAATGTCTTTCTGCAAACAGCAGTTACACTACTTTCCAGCAAATTAGGCAACATTCCAGGGGGATACTTGGGTTTACTGGAAATGGTCTTTTAATTCATTGTAAATGAAGGACTAAAAATTATGGTCAGGTCAAGAGACAGAAGGTCTGGGGTACACTTCAGAATGTAGATCAATAGCCAGAAAAATTCAAAATAGACTCCCAGCTAAGTGTCAGTGCAGATTTTCCTCATGAAATGAGTAAAGTGCTGGTCTATTGGCAACCTCATTATTCACTACTTAACAGATGCAGTAATGACTTTAAGCAAATGTGAATATTGAACCTGAAAGGTCTCAGTACTATAAGCAGGAAACGAGCAGAAATGACAGTTGTGTTATGCCGTAGCCCCTCAGAGGGCCAACAGAGCAGAAAACAGGAACTCAGAATTTGGGCAAATTGCTCTTCTACGGCAGAGCCGTTCTGAGAGTAGAGGGGTGGAAAGTAAAGCAGAAAAAACCCTGTGAAGTACCTTCCTTGTTTACTGTGCCTTTCTTTCCTGGAGAGAGCAGGGGCCCTGTGAATGTGACACATTTCTAGTAACGTGCAGGGGTGGATGGGTCACACAGACTCCTACTTCCCTGCTCAGAAAAGGAAGTGAGAAGCAGAATTCTGTCCATTTTCCTTACTATTTATCCTCTCTTGAGGTAGAAAACACCTTTTCTTTTAAGAGTTGGCAAATCTACAGACAACTATTGGAATTTGAAATCATCAGACCAGGAAAAGTAAGAAAAGCAATATTTTCTGTGGCTGGCTTAATATACAGTCATTTCATTGTAAAATAAATCTTATTCACAAAACAACTCTATTTTAAAGTAAAGTTCAGGGCTGTAAGCAAAGGTAAACATGAAGAAGCATTTCTTGAACTAAATAATGCAGCATGGAGAGGCTTAAAAAGACCATTTATTGTAAACATATATTGAAAAATCTACCAGTCAGTGTTTGTAAGAAGTTTTTTCAGCTTCTGACAGGTGAATTTTTTTCACAGGAGTAAATATTCATCTTCAAAGACAGTAGGTTTTAGGCAATATTTTAAATTGTTATTGGTTAGTTTGACCTTTGTTGTTTGGTGGGTTGGTTTTTTATGTGGTTAAGAGGATTCATGCTACTTCCAAGGTAGCTAAAGTTTGTGAATGAAAGTCAATTTCCAGCTTCAGAAAAAGTATGTAGAAAAAGTGAAATTTCTCAAATTTAAAACAAATCCTAGCACCTTGGTCATTCAACTTAGACCTCTGCTGTGAATCTTCTTACCAGATCAGAAAGATCTGAAGCAGTGGGTCCAAACACCTTAAAGAGTTGTACTCTAATTGCCAAGATGTTGAGGAAATTTTCCTTAGCACTGCAGTTTAACACAGCCCCAGACTTGGAGGACAGTGACACTCCATAAGAGCAATCCTCAAGTAACACCTCCCTAGTCCATTGTGCCTGAGACAGGTTAAGATGTCACTGTGCCTACAGAAAAACACTGAACACTAAGGAATACATAAGCAAAACTTAACTGAGCAATTCCTTTAATCCTCTGGTAAATCAAAACTGAATTTCCAGTTGTACAACCCAGCCTGCCCTGTTGCCTGAAGTTTCATGGGATTTTTTCATATGAAGTTTATTTCCCTCCCATCATTCAGTGTGAATAAAATAAAGTTAGATATGTAACATTAACTGACTAGTGAGATAAAAATCTCAGTGCCACAACTCAAGCCTTTTGTATTTCAAGGCTGGGGAAAAAAAAGTGAGCAATTAATTTCAATGGCAGTAATATAGGCAGAAGGACCTGTAACAACCACCAGCACTGATTCCCAAAAGCAACATTCCTCTGCCAAACACTTACATATTCTCAGACCAACAAGCAAATTACAGGGAAAAGTGAAGCAGCTGAAGGCCACTCGGAATTCTGTCTGATTCTTCTTCATTTGCAAGTGAAAACCCATGTTGCAATATGGCATAGAACTGTCCTCAAAAATGCTAGATGGGTTTGTCATTTCACAACAGACTGAGGGAAGCTGCTCTGTAAGAGGCTGTGTTTTTAATGGCATCTGATTTACTGTCATGAGGGGAATGTGTTGCAGATCTTGGCCTGTGTTCAATTTAAAACTGGAAACACCAGAGCTATAGGTAATTTAGCTAAGGGGAAGCTGTAGTAAACTGTACCTTCTAAAAGTAGTTATTTGTATGATGTGTGAGGGGGAACCTTGCTGTTTGCTTCAACCCTACTGAGCAGAGAGCTTAAAAAAGAAAGAAAAACTTGCACAGGGAGGAACTCTTCCCAGGCCCCAGCTCCCTTTGTGATTGCCTCTCCTTACATGTAAATTTTAAATGCCTTTTGAAGGTCATGGCATGGAAAAACTGAATGGGACTGGTTTTGTGGTCTCCTGAAAACCACAGTGCACATCACCATTGCTTCATCTGTGTCATTTCCTTTGCACACCAGCTACTGTTCAACTCTGCTTAAAAAGAAAAACTAAATAAAAAAATAATCAAGCATATCAGTGCTTCAGTGGACCTCTGATCACTTGTTTATAACCTTTTTCTGTGTCTTCCTTAAATGCACACGCAAAACGTGCCATCAGTAGGAACAGAGCAGCCTTTTGTGTTTTGGGAAGCAGGAAGTGCAGAAACACTTGGCATTTTGTAGCCTTTCCCTGCTCACTGCTTGCCTGCCCTGCCTCCCTGTGGTTACTGCTGCCCCTGGCACATCACGGCGTGTCCTCACAGCTTAGAGCAAATCACCTCCTGCAAGGGTTGCCCGAGCAACTCATTCTTCAGACTTTTTTAAGCCTGAAAATAATTTGGAATAAGCCAAGGACGCTGTGGAGGCCAGGAGCATCAGCAGCGGCAAACAAGCATGTCAGTAGTGCTGGAGTTTCTCTAACACCTCTCTGATTATGAAGAGATATTAAAAAATACCACATAAAGTAAGATGCATTCCAGTGTAAATTAGCTGAATTCTGAGCTTGAGTAACTGAATTAAATTCATTCAGAATTAACATATTAATCTTTCAGAGTGAGGCTTTTCAAAGGAAGCTTTTATACATTTTTTGGCTACAATTTGATTAAACTTCTCTTTTTCCAGCCTAAAGCCTGTTTCTAACACTGGTGTATTATGCATGTTTTCTTTCTAGAATAGGTTAAAGGGTATTTGTTATCAGCCTTTCCCTTTGCTTTACAACAAAGAAGAATAACAAATTACTGGGAATACTGAAACACTTTGGACACTTTAGAACAATTTTCGTTATTATATATCAGTATTCATTATCGATTGCATAAAACAATCAGTTATGTTTAGAACATTTTCAAAACTCGTTATTTCTCTTGGCCCTTGAAACAGCTCACAAATGGTGATAATTTATGGAGCTGCATTTTCCGTGTTTAAGTACTACAGGTGCCTTTTAATGTTTTTAACAGGTCTTGCAAGGGTTGAGCTCAATCTCACTTCTCTGCACCACTAGAGGGCAAAATGTTCTCAGAGAACTGCTTAAAAAGAGAGAAAAAATATGTTCAAGACATTAATTTTGAAATAAAGACAAGATGATTACAAAAATAAGAAAAAGATATTATAGTCCCCAAAACTTAAGACAAAAAAAAAAGTACCTTTGGAAATCATAAATCTTCTTTAGCCTGAGATCCTTTGTCTGCATTTTTCAGTTATTCTAGAGTCATCAAACTAGAACAAAATTCTTCTATAACTACAAATAAACAACAGTGCCCTGTGGGATGCACGTCTGTCTCAACTTCAGGAAAATAGTTTTAGTACACTAAATTTTGTTCTTTGCTAATGAATTAATGCTCAAAATATCAATAGGCCATTAATAAACAGAGTTTCTAGACACAACTCCTATCTGTTAATGCAGAGTCTAAATCAGGTCTGCACAGGTGTAAGGAGATTTTGTCCCCCATTATTAAGTATTTGCTTAAGGGCCATGATAAATGAAGAAAGGGTTTTTTCTCCCTCCTCATTCACACACACACCACAAGTATTTGGACAACCTGACTTTCCCCCTTCTCTCAGCACCACAGTCTGAGAAGGGCTGCCCTCACTTACAGAGACCAATTGGCCCCCCTACTATTGGCATTAATGTGTGGCATTTTGGTAATATCAAAAAGTGAAATGTGAATTCACCTACATTTTCACCTCAAAGAGTTCTCCCCAGATGTGGATAAGCCAATAAATACTTATGGATAGAACAGAAGTAGTGAGTCATCAGTGATAATTGATAACTCAGTACATATCCCCTGGAAATTCTTCCTCCAGTGCTACCTAAAAAATTTATCATGATCTTGAGGCTTGAGTCCTCATTGAATAGTTCCTTCATTCCTTTTCTTAAGCAATATAAAAACAATACAGGAATTTTAGTCATTAGTCTGAATTTCCTTTCTTATACCTTTACTTTCTCTGTGTCCACACATGAAGTTCTACAGAGACTTTGGACATGTAAAAGTAAATCTAGAGCTGTCCATTAAGGACAATCTTTCTCCTTTGTCCATCCTAACTACTGGGGGAAAAAAAGGCAGAAGAAAAAATTCTAACAGAAAAAAATGTTTTGCATCTGAAAAAGTGATAGAAAAATCCCTCTCAAAGGAAAGTGGCCTGGAACTGATGCAGATGCTCCCTCATGGCTTCACTGGGCAGCCAACTTGTGTAAAAGAGTGAGTTAGAACAATCAGTTGGAATGAAATGTTGGGTGTAGCAGCATAGGGAGGAGGACTGGATTGAGACAAAGTCCTATTTAGTCCAACCTAGCAAAGTTTTCCATTTAAATTGGTTCCTGTAGTAATGGTAAAGGAAAAGTAAACCACATCTGATGTGTTTAACAATAACATGTATGTATCTGAAGATATAACATTAAGATGTATGTTACTCCCATGAAAGGGTCAAAGAGTTTTCAGAAGCTGCAAAACAACAGGCCCTGCATTGACAAAGAAAAACGGGATTTCTTTCTCTTTACAAAGCAGTGTTGCTAGAATAATTCCCCTACCAGCGATTCTGTGAGTGGTGCTCTGAGAAAACTGGTCTGAACTGGCTCTCAGTCGTTCACATGTCCTACTTTGAGCTTCTCTGGCCATGAGATTGAGTGCATCTTTTAATTAAACACTGGTTTTAATAATTCACTGACAGATTTCTCAGGAACTGCTGGTACTAAGCTCCTTTCTACTGTATTACTCATACCTAGATCAGAGAGATAATTGATGCCCAGCTCCATCGAGACAGGCTGTGCAAACAGGGATGACTTGCAGTTTTAGTGGTCCAGTTCTTCACACTCAGAGTGCTGGATGCTGCTTCAACACCACAGAACAGCCATAAACCTAGGTGTCCTGTTTATGTGTTCATCACCAAAATAAAAAAATATTTTCTTCCAGATACCTCATGAGATGGACTGCCCTGCTGGGAAGTAATGCAAGACAGAAGGGATCTCACCATTGGCACTCATAGGGAACCAGTCACTCCTATGTAGAACATGCATTCTACATGTTTCTGCATATTTTAGGAAATCTGGCTCTGCTTTTTAAAGCTGGATATAGGAAATGAAAGATTCTCCCACACAGAAGTGGATTCTGTACAGATAAGTGAGATCCAGCTCCAAGACCTTCTCAATGCCTTGTACCTGCAGCACTACCATTTTCTGTCTCTGTTCCACACTGCACCCAAATGTGTGGCTTTCCTCAGAGCTGGCATGAACCCTTCCCTGATGAATGTTCTTCCCAGAAAGGAATTGGTCTGCTAAATTTATAACCTTCCTTAAAGACACTTCCATTTTACTTTTAGAAAAAAAAAAGGCACAGGAAAGTTGGAGATCCAAGATAGGCCTGATTACTTCTGAAGGTCACATAACTGATTTTCTTGATTTAAAAGAGGTGGCTGCAGTAAATTAAAATATCTGTAAGTTTTAGGGTCTGTATCAATGTAGCAGGAAAACAAAACACTGGGAAGTTGCCAAGTGAATTGTCCAGAGAGTGCGCAGCCAGGACTGAATTTATGAACACTACAGGAAATTCTGGTGTTCTTTAGGCAACAGCTCAGGTGCAAGAAGTGAAGTATGAAACCTAATTACCCTGAGCTTGCAGGGCCTATGGCATCAATCATTTACTGTCTTTTAGAATGTCCATCCTCTTAACTGGATTCATTTCAGTGACTCAATTTTTAAGCCCCCCTTCAACAGTGTCCAAATTAATATGCAGAACTATGAATTATAGGAGTAGGCCAAATTCAGCACTGTGAACTGGGCATAGCTTTCAAACATAGCAGAGATCTGCAACAGCTGAGAATGAGGCTCACTAACTATCCTCCATTAATTTATGTTATAAAACAGATAAGACAACCTCAGCACCTGGGAACACTGGAAACTTGCAATGGAAGTTAAGAATAATCAGGCTTACACACACAACTTGTTTGCTTCAAAGCCCAAACCTTGGTAGTTGTTTTCATTCATGCTATTTCTGCCACTGTCTTTACTCTGGAAGGAGACCTGCTGATCAGAGCAAATGAAAAGAGAACCTGTCCTCAAACATATTTTCTGTTTTCTAGCAGAACAGATGAGGGAACTAGAGTTCAAAAAAAAATCTCTTAAAAATGTAACTGAAATAATACCATTCTTCCCATACCTACATTCTATCAAGGTTAGCTTTCTTTCCCAATCTGCTGGCCAGGTAATGCCATCCCAGCAGCACATTTTGTACCCAAAGTACCTTTTTGATATAAATAAAACCTGGTATCAGTGAAGTCAATTATACCAGAAAGCAGAACTGATGTTGTCAAAGCAATTTCAGAGTGCCCTGGGGATCAGTGAAGTGTGGGTCTATTCTGGTAACACTGAGAACCAAGTACACTATTACATTTCCTTGCTGTTGTGGTCAGCAACCAGCACCAGCAAATACACTGCCTGCACTCATCAACAGCACCACCCTGCTCCTTTCGGGGTGTTCCCCACAGGACTGAAGGGGAAAAGCACAAGCTGCTCATCTTTAAACCACCAAAATGAATCCTTTTCCTTGCCTTGCTATTAACTCAATCCGAGAACTGAGCAAATTGGGCAGATGTCAGGCTGAGCCAAGGAAGTTTTCAATAAGCAGTTGTACCTACCTTAGTGTGTGTATCTCTGGTTAAAAACCTGCTGTAACACCGTCTTGTGAATGCTGGTATAACTCTGAGTGAAGGCAAACAATTTATGCAGTTTTGTTTTAGTTTTTAGACATTTGAAGGCTTGTGCTACAGGGCATCAAGGCATGTTTTGAGTCAGAAGTTGATCTCTTTTTTTCTTGCTAAAAGATAAGTTTCATCTCATCCCAGCCACTGCTAAATCTATTTGATATTTGGACTCTATGTGGCATCTGATTATTCTGATATTAAGTCTACATTGTTTGAGCCAAAATCTCCAGAAAAAGCATGGATAGCACATGAATGAAAGCTTTCTAAGCAGCCATTGTTTGATAAATGACATCTTTGATCCAGATTTCTTTATAACTCACACATCAGGGTTTATATAATTTGTTACTAATATTAGAAATTAACTGTGGGGTTATTTAAAAAAACAAAAACAAACCTGTTGCCATCTTTATATAAAAACTACTTAGACTAACAGAGGCTGTGTATTTTTTCCAATTTTTTGTAGAGATAGTTCTGTGTGTAATGCTTATGAATATACAAATTCCAGTTCATATATGCTCTGCTACCAAAGCCCTGTGAAGTCAGCAGAAGCAAGCCTGTTCACTACATAGACTCCAGGTGGACATCAGAGAGCACAGTTTTGCAGCCCTTTCAAAGGGACTTCTTCTGAAGCAAAGATGGCGTATAGATGAAACTATAGTTTTTACAGAATATAAATGTGCATTATGTCTCAATTCTTAAAATATGCTGTCAAATAACTTGGGCTTGTACACACGTTTAGCCATCAGTAGAAACAAGCAGCAACTTTCCAAAGGCCACACTTGCTATACCTCAAGATCTGATCTAATTAGTAGTGGTAGTAGTAGCAATACTGTAATAGGAGTGATTTTTTTTTTTTTTAATGCATATTTAGTACCCAGAAGGTACTGTCACAATGGTTTTGTAGTTATCTGCTCAGTACGTGCCTTACCAATCTCAGGAGTCCTGGTGTTCCTGTTTTACTCACCCCAGTGCTCAGGACCCTTGCAGTATAACACCTTGTGCTTTCACACTGCCTTCCCCAGCACTGGCTGGTTTTCATTAAAGGATTTTGAAAGAACTTATACAGCACATAATTGCATTACTGCTTTTAAAAGGGCTACAGTTTTCAGCTCTGTCCTGCTGGAAGGCAGCATGAAACACTCAATAAAGCACACACTTGTCTGCTTTTGGTCGAATACATCTTTGCTACAACAAATTAGTTTTAGGCCCTTTCTACCACAGGTTGGGCCTGCTTCCAGCTGAAGCTGGGCTCAAAGTGAGTTGGTAAACACAGTTCAAAGCTTGGTAAAGAGGAACTTGAAAGCAAGATGGAAGGCAAGTCAAACAGGTGAAGGGTGGGGAAAGTCCATTAGGATTTAATAACTTCAGCCAAAGAGAATATGTCATTATCTTTGCGCTGGTTGGTAGTTAAGAGTTCAGGATCAACTACCACACTCAATCCATTTTGCTGTGGATTTGTTTGCTTTGATGGGAAGCTGAAAGGACTTTGATAACTGCCTGAAAAACACTCTTTCCAGTGCAAGTTCTGCCTTTCCTTATCATGAGTTGTCAACACAACAATTCTCTTCAGAGCTGTTACAGGTCAGACAGGGGCAGAAGATAAAGGCCAAATCCAAGTCCTTCTACATGTCAAAAGGAGGGGAAGATTACAGTATGCCTTTAACATTATTTCTGGCCTAAACTAGGACTTCTGAATTCCCAAAACTGATTTTTTCTCATGATCTCTCTGTTTTTCCTAGATAAGCTCTGAGATGTATCTCCTGTTGAGAAACATTTCCATCCATCTTCAGAGTGAAATACAAGCTTTAAACAAACATGCAATCTAACTCCTAAGGGAACTCACCATACCACAGGGCAGTCAAATCCCATCAATCTTAATCTTAACTTCGTCCATATCAGACTGAGAACACTTTGTCCTTCACCTCTGTGATTTTTCCAGGCAGTCCACACAACCACTCTCTCCCTGCTCCTCTATTCACAGCAGCGATATTTTCAGCCAAGCTTTTCCCGATGCAGATGAAAGCAGTGAGCTTGTTTTGCACTGCTACCAAGGATCTTCCTCTCAAGGATATCAGCAGCTGTTAGTGTTAGCAAATCCAAAGTTCAAACAACTGTCTCTAAAGCATTACTGTTCTCCATAAATTTCTCTTTGATCTTGAAATCAAACAAGTTAACCAAAACAAGGCCTCTAGCTACTCTTTGCATCAAAGACCGTTTTCTCTGAGTTTTACTTGTTCTCAGGACTTTCAGCTAAAGAAAACACTTAGATATATAATCTCTCATATTGGCCATGGCTCCATAAAACAAGTTCTCTTTGTGTTAAAAATTGAAAGTTCATGCACTGCTTACCATGAAAAAAATATTTTCTTTCTTGAAAAGCAAACAATGCAAAAGTAGTTTACCAACAAGAAAATGAACTTCAATGAAAGTGAAAATACTCAATGCTAGGAAAAAAACAGTATTGTGGGCTTTAAGCTGTCTGACTTCCTGTCCATTCACTATGTGACGTCTCCCCTCTCCCTGTTTGAGTTACAGAGGTTTTAACCAGAGCCTACCCAACTTTAGCCAAGCTGGCCTCTTCATCATTGCATGTTCTGGCAATCCTGTCACTTAGAAATGACTACTGTCTATAAAGGTTTGGGGTTCTCAGCAGAAGGAGTACTAGCAGGGAAAACTGCCTTTTAGAAAAGTGCTGCAGCACAGATTGTAGTAACAAATGCACTGTGACTCAAGGCAATGACTGTGTGTGGGTGGATAGGAGAGGGAAAGCGGCAAGGGTAGGGGGAAAATCTGGAACAAATCAATGTTTTATCAATGTCCTGCTGAAAAACCTGCCAACTTTGGTGCCTTCTTTCTCTGAATACAGTGCTGAACCTAAAGTCCAGCAGAAGAGTGCAGTGACTTCTCATGTTGCCGTGCACTTCCTCAAGGAAGGACCTGACTGGTGAGAGTGGGAACAGTCTCCAGGCACTCACCTGTCCTGCACTCACTTCCAGCACAAGTGCTCCCCATGCACGACAGCCAGTGAGTCACAGCATGGCCACAGTCAGCAGCCAAGTAGGGGAACAGAAAGATAGGGAGGGAAAAGGTATTAGCTCATCTCTTTTATCTTCCTGGAAGTGCAAGCTGGTTCTTTGTGTTTAACAGGGTTTTAAATATTTCATAGGAAAGCAGAAACTTATAACTGAACCCAGGCCTTATGGGTTTTGCTGATAACAAAAATAGTTTTTCACATTCTTCAAAGCACATCTCAGCATAAGCAATGGTACAGCACTAATCCTCCTCTCCCTTGGCATTCATACCCACCAGAGATCTACTGACAGTGTATTTATACTCAGTACTGCACCACAGCCTAGCCAAACTCAGACTTAGCCCTTTAGCACTCCTTACTATCCTGTGAGAATTATAATAAGAAAATTTGTTTTCAGACTTAAATTTCCAAATATCAGACTGGCAGTTTTAATAATACAATTACAGATGACTAAGTCTTTGTTCTGGTAGGTTTAATATACCATAAATTCAGGTATACTGGATGCACATGCATATCTGCAAAATAATATTTACCATAACCCAGTTGAAAAGCTAGTTTTGGATATTTTGATGAAAATTTGGAGATATACCTTTAATGCTGGTCATTAATCAATGTGTAAGTCTGACTGTGTAAATGCCCATAATATGACCTATTCAAAATGCATGTTTTATAGGACTTCATGAAAAGGGCATCAAGCAGTGGAAGGAAGGGTAGAAACAGGCTGCCTTTACTCTGAACCTTCAGGAGTAACTCACCAAGCCTTCCCCTAAATCATCTGCACAGGTATGGCTTTGGGGTCACCAGATGTGCTTGAACTACTTCCTTAAAGCTTGCTAGTAGGAAGATTTCAAAAAGGAAAATGGGGGAAAATACTGTGCATTGAGCTATTCTGTTCCAATATAACCCCACATTGATGCTGCTTTTGCAACACATTTTTACAACAGGCAATAGTTTAGGTAAATTAATATTACAATAATAGCATATGTTCATACAGTTACAGTGAAGTCCATACAGAACTTCATAGTTCACTGCAGTTTTCTTTATGGTCTGGATTGTGGCTAGCGAAGAGTTAAAACAAGGAGCATAGACAGAGCTCCAGGCAGTAGAAAGCCAGTTTGCACTGCTAATTCATTTGGGGACTCTGAAGGAACTGTTCCATCTTCTGCTCTAATATGTTAAGAGATGGCTGTGTCAGACATTAAACATAATCTGTGCTCTTGCTGTAGGCAGTTCCACTTGCAGGGCTCTTGCAGAAATGTTGTTACAACGGGTCTGCATTTGCTCCAAACCTTGCCTACATCACTGACTAGGCACAGAAAAAAGCAGCTTTCTTGCTTTGCATACTTGTCATAAGAATGGAGAAAGGAACAAACAAGCAGAGAAGAAGCATCAGTGCAGAGACAAGAAGGCTTTGATTGGCTCAGCACCTACAGAAATGCAGCCTGTCCCTGCTCCTGTCAGGAGGCTGGAACAGGAGCTCCTGCCAAGCTCTGTACAATCAGTAAGTTTCCACTCTCTAGCAGCATAAGCACGCATTTTTGTCTCCAGGAGGAATGTGAGAGCATCATGTGAATAGGAGTGGTGCAGAGTCCAAAGGGCTCCAGCAGGACAGCCACTGATACTGGTGAAAACAGGGTATCCAGAGAAGGTGAAAATATCAGTGATAGGAAAAGGACTTTTTTTATCAAGACAAATACAAGAAAGGGAACTCCTGTCAACTACAACTACTCCAGTTCCAGGTCATGGAAGCACTCAGCACCGAATCACTTTTCTGAATCCAGCTGGTTTTATCTGAAAGTAAATGCCAAGGAAGGAGGATAAGCAATATGTCAGGCCGGAACTTAGCTGTCCCACTTCATACTGAATTCTCTGCAAATTTAGAACCTCCTAAAAGCTGTCCTCCTCTTTTATAAGATTTAGTAACTTTGCTCTTTGGTATGGCAAAACTGGAAGTTCACTGGTTAGACTCCCTGCACCTAAACCTCACTATCACATTCTCTCTCTTTTTTTTTTCTTTGTTACAACTTCTCAAAATTATAGGAAATGGTTATGGCAGCCACTGCAGTCTGTCTTGAAACAGCTGTAGCTTTTTAATATCCTGCATTGTGGTTCCTATAGGAGCAAGAAGCTTTCAGCAATACCAGACATAAAGTGTCCAACAGAATTGGTCTTGTAGTGGATGGCTCAGCTGAACTGCCCTATGGCATGTAAGTATTTCACATACTTTGCCAGATGTATATTTCATGTACAAATGCCAAATGCATTTTTGGGTGATAATTTAATCATTCCAAAGGTGACCACCCACTTCCTTCTGAAGTTCACCTTAAATACTTGATATCATCAGCACTATCATTCCAACCTGCTTGTCTGGAACACTTCTAGTGAGAAGCAACATTTACCTCTAGAGGCATTCCCTGATGCCCACAATGAACCACTACCACAGTGTTGTAAAAAGGTAATCTTGGCCTTGTTTTCCTGAACACCTCTCAATAACAGAAGTTGAACAACCGGGCAGTCTGGTGGCGATTTGAAAACCTGCAGGGCTTCTTTCAGTTCTGGGACATGCCCTGATTACCTGCAATTAAAATGTGAAGAGCTACCTCACATGTGGGGTGACAGTGCACATATGGGAAACTGTGGGTGGCAACAAAGTGAACAGCCAGGCTCTGCAGAGGTGTTATGCAGGAGCACGTCACACTGCTGTCACTGGTCTGCTGCTGGCACTGTCGGCACACTCACAGGACAGAGTCAGTTCCAAAGCAAAGAGCCAGTCTCTCCCACTGGCCCTATAAAGTTTGATCACTTAGTGCTGTCAAATAGTTAGTTCTGTTGAAGCATTCAAAGTACTGCAGATGACTTATCTCCAGTTTGTTTGACTTCAACTACATCCTTAAGTGCAATTTAAAACATCCCTGACATTGTGGCAAATCTATTGCAATACACTTAGGCTGAAATATACTGCTCAATATTTTGAAGATGTTTCTTAATCTGCATCTCACAGCTCCAGTTGCTCTGCCTTTTCCATTCTTCTGGGCAGGCTGCAGGCAATGGGACTTGCTGTTACTGCAACAGCAACTCAGCTCAACTACCAGAAAGGCCAAATGGGAACAAATATGCCAGCTCTTCTAGCTACTACTGTCACCACAGGGCCACAGCAGGAACAAAAAGGAGGCCAAAAGGGTAGAAAGCAGGAACAGAGATAGGTGCCAAAGTATCAGGTGCTCAGTCCCCTGCTTTTCTGTTACAGGCTGGAGTAAAAGGATTCATATCTTGTGGGTACCTTTCTACCAGCTCTTCCTGAAGTAGGCAAAACTTCATGTACCTAGAAAACTACATGTGTCTATTTAATATTAGGCAATTTAAGCAGTGCTCAACACATCCTGATTAGAAATGAAGTGAGCTACTCTAGCACAGGGGTAATGCAGCACTCTATCTGGTCTCTTATTCTCAGAAGTCTTAAGCATGTTACAGGATATAGGGAAAAAACCACAATCTACCTGGCCAGTTGTCTAGGACAACCCTGCAACAGAAGGAAGGACCTCTACATGTCCCAAATGATGTGACACACCAGTGTCACAAAGCAGAATCTGTATTCTTGTGTCTGCTCATCAGTGTTGTTTCCAGTCAAGCCGTGGCTGGAAGCAAGTGCACAACTAAACTGGGACACCCCCACCTAACCCATCTTCTGGAACTGTGACTCCACTTTTCAGCAGTGGCTCACTAATAGGCTGGATATGCTAATGTTTACAGCTCACCCCAAACTATTTACAACTTCCTGTTGTAAAGTTAAATTAACTGTTAAGTTTTCTTGAACTTGTTTTACAATACATGCAGAATCCCCCAGCCTGTAGGATCCCTACTGTCTGAATGAATTTTGCTGACAGCAGTAGTATCTGTCCCATACAAACCAGTCTTCACCAAGACAATAGGACCTATATTTTAGTAGTGTCAGTTATCTGCAGCTCTTCAGCTTGAATTGAAGGTTTGTTTAGTATTTCCAAAAACTAACTTTTCCTCAAGGAAATATATGTGATACATAACAAAGAAATAGAAACAAATTATGAGCCATACACATGTAATTTGTTCTAGGATGAACTAGAAAAGATATACAACATCTGTCCCCAAATGTTACATTTTCTTTAAAAGTCACTTTGGAAATTACTGACTAGCCTAGGAATGGAAGCTTTACAATTATGAATACCAACATCTGGCTTCCCAAACTTTACTGTCTTCTCCCTCATCTGAAATTCTCTGTGCTTGCTTTAATCCCAGCAGTGATTTTTTTTCCCTTACTTACAAAAGGAAGAGTGTTATGGTACATTAAACTGACTGTAACAAGGGAAGGGAATTTGTTAGGAAGATCCAGTTATCTGTCTGAAAATTACCATTAGTGCATTTACTCAACCCTCAACAGCTCTTAGCTGTGTGCACTCTGGGAGCTCAGTTCTCCACAGCACTGTTCTCATTTTATGTTCATGTAAGAGATTTAATAAAGCTAAAACACAGACAAGTCTTTTGAGTTCCATTGTCTCTAAAAAGGCAGAAGATTAAAGGAGGAAGTTATAACAGAGAATAACAATCTGAACACTTTAAAAAATCTCCTTTTACTCACACCAGACACAACACTCCTTTTACACATGTTGGCTATGAGATGTCACAGTCTCCAGCTGCCCTGGGTGATACTGGCACTCCCTGATCTGTTTCCAGTCCAAAGATTCTGCTGCCTGGAATTAAAGCACTGCTGAATGAACTTCCTTCCCTCTACCTGATGCTACTGCAAGCAAGCAGAAGCCTGGCTGGTGTCTGTTTCCTGCTTTGCTGCAGAGGCTCAGCATGGCAGAAGCTCTAACCTCATTTTGCATAGTTTTTTGGTGCTGCAGCACGTGACAGAGAAAAACATGGCATCTCTCTTCACACTAAACTTTTCTGGGTGGTGGTAGTGGCAAGGTGCCATTGGGGAAAAGGGAAGAAAGTGGTATGACCATTCCAAGTTTGGGAAAGAAACGACATACACAAGTCATGCAAGATTCCTGAGTTCAGAATGGAATAATCTTCAAGTGCTTCTTCACTGTTTTACTGCTTTATAGACTTCAATGCAATAAAACTCTTTTATAGTCAGAAAGTTAACACAAAAACAACCAATCCAAGTGAATTTACCTACAAATCCAGACATCTCTGTGTGAATAACCTTTGATATCATTCACTCAGCCTTATTTCTGACTGTAATTCTGTACACAAACCTCTCTCTCGGGTGTGGAAACATATGTGGCTCCATCTGTCTCACAGCTGGCTCTGCCTTCTTGCAAAATTATTGTGCAGTATCCAGTGCAAAGTAAGAAATCACCATCAACTACCAGAGCGTGTTGCCTTTTGGCTAACTTTTCTCATAAGGTTCCTGTAAATCTTCTGAACTACAGACAAATGAACACATCTGTTGTTGAGAAGAACACAACCCCATAAAGCTCTCACCTACTTCTCTCCTCTGCAAGCCCAAGATTACCAGCTCTTGGAGTCACAATGACCTACTTCCTAGTTTTGAAGACAAACTCCCTGCCAAAGCACTTCTCAACAGATGTTCTGATTCAGCATTTTCTTTTCCTGTTAAACAACAGTCTCAGCAATGGCACCTCTAACTACCGGAGGCATCATTGCTTGGGGCCTATGAAACATGGCTGGGAGCCAAAATGTCCACACGGCAAAAACAGAGATAAAACAATGGTATTTATCAGGTCTATTGGATTATAAGACAGTGGAGGAAAAGAGGATATTTGCATGAAACAGCCCAGATAATAAAGGTCAATGGATAAATATTGTAGTCTCACCCAGCATAGAAATGATCATTGTTGGCAAAGACACTTAGGAGACAGCACACTTAGGTTCCATTACAGCCTGGAAATGACACACTGAGGTTTGCTCAGTTTTATCCAAACTGAAGTATTTCCTTCACACATATGTGCATCACAACCAGCTTTCATTTTGAGTGTTGAAGGCACACTGAAAGAACTGAAAAAAAAACACTGGAAAATTAATCAGGTTGAAAAAACCCAAACCATTGTTTTCTGTAAAGAAGGTACATTTGGACATTGATATTTTCACTCAAAATCTACACTCTGTGTTCTATGAAAGAAGTTTGAGCACTGAAGTTTTCACCTGCCATGTCTGAATTATATTGCTTATAAACACAACCAATGCTTTGACTGCTTCCTCTAAAGCTAAATTCACACTCCCATTTAAGAAAGGGAAACACTATTGCACTGGAAGAAGCCTGCTGTTTATCCTGCTTTTAATTGATGTCTCCATTATCCGACCTCTCAAAAAGGCTACAAAAGCAAACACCACAGTACATTTCTGACTCGCCTACTCTCTCCCTGTCCAGGCTGATTTATTGATTGCTGTTGAAGATTAGCCAACACTGAAGTGTAACTGATTACATTCAGTGTGAATTAGGTTCCACACAGAGTCTGAGGAGCTGGAAATGTCACATTGTGTGAGGATGGCTCAGTTTTCCAACCGAAGTATTTCCTTCACACACGCACACCAATGCATCTCCTCCAAGACAGTGAGAGTAGTCACTTGGCCAAAGAGCATTAAAGCCAATTAAGTTGAGCCTCTATAGCGACTGCAATCCCAAATTCCACCTATTGAAGTTCTTGGAAACGGTAGTCAAAATAGGGGATATGCTTATCTGACCTGGTGGAACATAAGCCTGTCTTTTGATCACCAAATAGTTTTGGTTTGGGGGTTTTTTTACAGACTGCTACCTAATTGTGTATCATTAACATCATGGTAAATGCTCCTTTCCAGCATTACACACCAGTACTGTTTAAAAATATATAAGCAACATCCTATTTCAGCAGGAATTCGCTTTCTTCTAAAGCAGGGACAGAAATGAAGAAAATGTGGAACCTGTATTTCTAAGATATTCTTCTATTTCTTTCCAGAACTAGGCTGAGGTTGAAAATAAACTTCCACAGCAACACATTCAGATATAACAAGCAAAACCAACTATGTTTCTGGAATGGCACCAGCAGCTGGCAGTGCTGGCAAATTTTTCATGCATAAAAATTTCAGGATATATTTGCCATCTGATTTTAATTACAGTTCCTCCAGTTAGAAAACATCACTAATAACTACAAGCACAAAGTGCAGAAGAGAACAAATTTCAGCATATCCTCGCACCTTCAGTCTTTTCTGTGACTAAGTGACTGGGAAAAAAAACTGTATCTTGGACTTGGTCTAGGATGGAATTCCAAAAGGCAACTCAGAGAATTCGAAAACAAAAATCCCATCTGTTCACAGTAAATATAATTTAAGTGACATTGAAAGTCTCACTTCTATCATGTAACATATGTTCAGATCCCGGGATTCCCACCCCGCCCCCCAATAATTTAAATACATCACTGCAGTTGGTTTCAGTAACTCTCTTGCATAATATGGAATGACTGCTTCCTGTAAATACCATGGACCCTATTGCTTGTAGTGCTCACCAGTGTGTTTTGAACTACTTTTCACACGTATTTTTCAAAGGTGGTTTGAACACATTCTTAATGGGGGTTCTACCAATAGCACTTTTATAGTGTCAGCCTGATAACTGTAGGGGAGTTGAATTATAGCCTAGAGGCTTTGTTTCAGTGTTTTTTAGACACAATAGGAAAGCAGTGTTCTTATTGTGATAAATCCTTGTACTTGCCACGCTCTGAGAATAATACATTCTTAATTTAAGTTTACATTTACCTGAAGGAAGCAGCAGATATAATAACCTTAGATCCAACTCACCATTAGCTCACTTTTCTGGAACTAATTGCTGCAGAATGGCAAGTAACTTTTCCTCCAAATGGTACAAATTCAGATTTTTAAGAGGAAAGTCAGCTACCTCAGTACTGTCATTCAGTGCTTGTTCCTTAAAAAAATAAAATAAAAAAAAAAGACCAGAGGTTAAAGTCATTCAAAGAGACCTTTACACATTGTTAAAATAAAACCCTGTCATTTTATTACTAACATTGATCTCAGAACCCCTCTATCAGTGTATCTACCACCATCCCAGAGATGCAGGCTCTACATATAAATTTGACAATTACTTGAACAAAGTTGTGATGCTTCCCCCTTTCATCATCCCTTAGATATAAGAATTGTCCATATCCATTTCTGAGGATGATTTCAACATCCAGAATGACGACTTCCATTATTTGAGTATTCTTATTCTTGACACCATAAAAATCAATAAAAGACTGTGAAGGACAATGGGAAGCAGCAGTAGGAGCTGGGCTCCTACTCCACCTTTTTTTCCAGGGGAATAAAGGGGAATGTCCCTTCCTTTCTTTGCAGTGACAGATGGTGGTTAGGAAAGATAGCTTGGTTTATAGTAACTGGTAGTATCTTTAAAAAAATAATTTAAAACATCTGCTCTGACAGAAGACAGACCTCAAGTTACACAGCAAACCTCCCCTCAGACTCCACTTCATAGAAAAATATGGTCAAATATCTCAGAATTTCAACACTGCTCCATTCTGGATAAAACACAGTAACAGGCAAGGAATCAAACTTCCCCTAATCTGAACTCAGGACTTGTAGGACACAGAAAACAAAGTCAGCACTGTACTACCCAGCTGGATTTAGAAACATTTGAATTCTGTTTGGAGACACTTGAAGTACATGTGTATTGCATAATCTCACACAGACTTGGCTTTGTGAACACATATTCTTCTGCTTTGCACACATGGCAAACTAAAATCAAGATAAGATCCAAATATAACTAGAAGAAAGAATAAAGAGTATATTCTTAGCCAGAAATTCTTGTATTTTGAGAGATGGAAATTGAAAAGATTCTTCTTGAAAAGAGAGACAGAAAATTTCATAGTATGATTAAAAATAGGGGGGTTAAAATCTTAGGTCACCACTGACTCTGGATTATGCAGAACTTCTATTTCATTTATGGAGATAAATACATCCTGTTTTATTATGAAAAGATAATAAATTCAATTTCCTCATCACTACATGCCATAGGTAAAAATTAAATATAGTTCTTCCCACCACAATGACTAACAACCTAACTCCAAATCCAGTCAAGACTTGAAAGACTTGTCAAAGCCACCTCCATCAATCAAATATCACTCATTTCACGTCACAAAAACCACTGCTCTTTCCACAAGGCTGATAAGATCAAATTCATCCAAGCTGCAATTTCATCAAGGCTAAGGCACATACAGCATGTTATAAATGAAAATACTTGGGGTTCATTGTGTCTAAACTTACAAAACATGCACAGAAGATTTTGTAGAGTATTTTCAAAGAACTAGGGAAAGATAACTCACTGCATTTGATTAGAGAACAGGTTAAAAAATAAGTGAACTTGTGTTTCACAGGAGAGAAAATAACAGCACTGAGAAATGAAGAGTTACCAGGGCTTTGTATCCGAGACATGAGTAATGTATCCCCAGAACTTAGATGAGCCTACTTGTGCCAAAAGAATTCCAGAACAAATGGGGATTTAATCTGTTTGACCTGATGCCCTGCCCCAGAGACATTAATTGCTCATCATAATCTTGTTAATTTGTTACCAAAGGTCAAGTAAATCAGTGTTCACAAAGCCTTGAAAAAAATAGAGCAACTTGTAAGTGTTCTTTTTTGTTTTGTTAAACATCTTTTAAACTGGCATTGCCTACACTGGAAGTAGGTTCTTTCCATTTCTGAAAGTGCCTTTTCTAGGCAAAGGAATCACTTCCACAGGCTGTTCAGGGGCAGAAAATCAATTACAATCTGACCCTTTTAAAAAAACAAATCTAAACAAACTTTGTTCCCCCACCATTTCTGGAAGTAAATGAGACTGTCAGAAGAATCTGGAACATGACAAGACATCTCCATAGCCTACAGAAAACAGTGAAGAGTTCATACAAGGAAAATAAAATCGGAAATAATACTTGCCCCATTAGGATAAACAACCTGTTAACGATACTCAACATTCTCCCTTTGTAGCAGCAGCTGATGTAACAGTTTTCCTTCTAGTTATGGATTCTACATGTCAAAATTGAGGCTCTAACTGAGCTTTGTGTCATATGCATAACATCCAGGAAACAAACTATACTGCACAGCTACACACCAAAACTTCCAATGAATTATCTCTAGCAAAACACAAAGCCTCCTGGCAATATGTCTTTAGCTGCTTCATTAGCAATAATGAACCTTATGTCCCTAATGTACACCTGGGTCAGCAAATTCCTTGTCCAGGCTTCGACAAGCTAGAGAAGTAACATCTCCTCCAGATGGACATTAATTATTAAACCACATTTATCAAGGGAGAGCAGCAAGGTAACTGACTCCCTAGGCAACTGCCAGGGGCCTGGAAACACTTCCACAGCCTCCATGCACATCTAGTATGGATGGGTTTGCTCAGTTGTCCAAAGCAGGCTGCTCACATAGAACACCAAAGGCCAACACAGCCCAGAGAGCGACGTGTGCTGCTGTGACCCCTGCTCTGCACTGAGACCCAGCCTCTCCCAAGAAACACAGCAGCGAGGTGCAGGCAGTAACCACACTACCGCTACGCTCCCTGGGTTTGCTTACTCCAGCTTTGCAAAACCTATGCAGTCACACATTCACCTTTTCTAAATGAGCCACAACTCCTTCTGCCTCCTGATTT
>VXAD01010092.1:884686-949813 GCA_013399195.1 Dicrurus megarhynchus | reverse complement strand
GCCCCCGCTGCTGGCTGGCCTGGGCGCCCGGGCGGCGGCGGCGGCGGCCTGGAGCGGCTGCCTGGGGACGTCTCGGTGGGGCTGTGAGGGGCTGCCCTGCTCCTCTGTGCCCGAGGGGTCGCGGGGAGGAGAGAGCGGGCCGTGCTGTGCTTCCCGCCCTGTGCCCTGAGGCCCTTCCGGGCCCGCTGCGCGGTCGGGCCCGGCCCCGGGTGTTGCGTTGTGTCACGGGTGGAACGCGGGCCCTTGGGGAGGCGGGGGTGGAGGCTTCGCGTAAAACCAGCCCGCTCCCTCTGATCGCCGTTCCCGGGTTTGTCCCTTATCTGGCGTTTTCGTGGAGAAACACGCAGGGCCCACTGTGCACGGGCTACCCCTCTGTACGGAGAGGCTGCCGGGACTCCCGGCTGGGACTGCCCCGCTGGTCACGCTCGTGTCCGAGGGCCGCTGTATCCATGGAATGCGTTTTAACGCTCCAGTGTGTGCTGCGCTTCCGTGTGGGGCTTTGGCACGGTCGTGCAGCTCTCCACCCACAAAGGCAGAACAAATGGGAGGGAAGAATGTACCCAGAAGTAAAGATGTAGCTTTAGTTCGGTTTGAAGTAAAGATGTAGCTTTAGTTCGGTTTGAAGTAACTTTTGTACCTTTACAGCTTCTAATGAAGTTTCAGAATGTATGTTTTTAAGTTTCAAAACTGTAAAACCACGGAAGCCTGTGGTCCTTCCAGGGGCAGGGTGGAGAGGGCACCCAGCTTAAAAGGGAAAGCTGGGGGTCCTGATGGGCTTGACTGTAAATGTGTGTTTGGGTAGTGAGCATAGCTGTGCAGAAGTGACAGAGGACACGCCTTGCATCGCACGAGAGAGCTTGAAGTTGTGATTTCCCTTTGTGCTCCTCATTAACAAAAATGAGCTTGCTGCTTCTGGACTGAGGTGTTTGAGGTGGCATAATAGTGTACTGATTCTCAGCAAGTCTGAGTGACTTGGAAACATGTGAGTACTTTCTCTGCTTTTGGCATACTTTGCAGCATTGTGCACCTGATCTAGTGCCTGTGTGGGGGCTTTGTCATCCCCTTAATTTCTTGTGCCCTGTTTAAGAGAGGAGTGGTTATGCAGCAGGAGGCCCAAGATGCAGTAATGTGTACTGTTTTCTTCAGACTTTGCATCCTTGTAAGCATTCAGAAAAGCAGTATCAGGAGCTCTAGAAAGATAGGGAGCTGCTGGAGAGGGTCTTTTAGAGGGCTACAGATATGATGAGGGATCTGGAGGATCTCTGATATGAGAACAGACTGCAGGAGCTGGGCCTGTTTTCTGGCCCAGTCTGGATAAGAGAAGACTGAGAGGGGATCTCATTGGTGCATACGAATATCTCAAAGAGGTGCCAAGAGGATGGTGCCAGACTTTTTTCAGTGGTGCATACAAATATCTCAAAGAGGTGCCAAGAGGATGGTGCCAGACTTTTTTCGGTGGTGCCTGGCGACAAGACAAGGACCAGAGGGCACAAACTGAAACACAAGAAGTTTCACCTCAACATGAGGAAGAACTTCTTTATATTGAGGGTGGCAGAGCACTGGAACAGCTGCCCAGGGAGGTTGTGGGGTTTCCCTCTCTGGAGACATTCCAAACCCACCTGGACATGTTCCTACATCACCTCCTCCAGGTGACCCTGCCTTGGCAGGGACATTAGACGATATGATTTCCAGAGGTCCCTTCCAGCCCTAAGGATTCTGTGAGTGGTGCCTGATTGTAGCCCTTCAGCTTGACAGCTCTGCACAGGGGAAATTACTGGGCAGAATTGTGTGTTATGTCAGAAACAGGTTTATAAACCTGAAACTCGAGACCAGATGAAGATTGCTCAGCTCGGCTTGCTGATTCCTATTTATTGCAGAGCAGTCTGGGCGATGGTTAAGTGCTGGCTAGCTGGCTCAGGGGTTATGCTGTGGCAAAGAGGCTGATTCCAGCCACGTGTTTCCTGTAACTTTAGTTCAGCCAAACTAGCACTGTCTATTTGGTCACATTTTGCAGTAGAAGAGTTTTTTGGGGTCATCTCATGACTTTGCAAGCATGGTGCACTACAGATCACCTGAGTGATCTTCAGTCTTCAGTGAAACTTAGAGGAAGGGAGGTTTGTTTGCCTTTAAGTTGCACCAGAGCCTCTATGGAAACAACATGATTATCTGCTGGCTTTTGGCTTTTTTTTTTTTTAAAGTTCAGGTTCATTCTTTAGTTCCTGCTTTCCATAATGAAACTGTAATAGATGACATTGCTGGTTTAGTAATGTAAGTGGGGCCATCCTGGGATTTCTCTATAGCTGCCTAGGCTGTATGGGGTTTTTTGTGTGTCTTCTCTTTTTCTACCATGTAGTCAAATAGCAACTGTTGTCACTGTAGGCATTATGTTGGTAGTATAAACTCAGTTGCTCTTATTCTAAAACAAGGATGCAGTTGAACACTCTCCATTCTTAAATTAAAAGTCGTGATTGAAATATAGGATGTAGATTAACATTTTTAGTTCAAGTAGTAAGTTGCTTTTCTAGTTGTTAGACTCATTTAAAAAAGTATAGAAAACCTTAATGTTTTGCTTTATAAGAAAGATTAATATGTTTTGGATGTTCTGGCTTGCAACCATCCAGGGAAAACTCAGGTGTTGGCTACAAAAATAGTGTTCAGGTTTTCATGATTTATTCTTCATTTCCAGAAAGTTTATGACAGTAATTCTGCATCATACAAACTTCCATCAGAGCAGTGAACTTGAGTGAGTGTTGTTTCCTCAGCAAAAGGAGGGGGTTGGGTTAGGAGGCGGACAGCTGCTTTTCCGAGTTCACAATTGGATAGTCTCAGGTTTGCTTCTTTTCTTCGCTCTTGGTGTTTCTTGCAGAAGTCTGGCTGTTTTCTAATTTAATGTGTGAGGAAGTATAGGGAGGAGCCTCTTTATTTGTTTTGATTATAGAACTGTCTTAAATTGGTCTGTAATTGTAGTCACTGTCTGACAGAGGTTCTTGTCAAATCCCTGCAGCGGCTAAAATGGTTAAGGTGCAGAAAATGTATTTAAAATAAGTGTTTGAATTCTCGGCAAGATCAGACACTGTTGAAATATATGAAGTAAAGGTTAAAGATCCTTGGGCTTTTTCTGGTTTCAGAAGATGGTTAATAATGTGTAGCAGGTATTGTGATGATGGGGGCTTTTTTACGCCCTTTCAGAAAACAGCCGCTTGAGTCATAACTGAGTTGCCAAGCACTCAGCCCCTCTCTGCCCTAAAATACATTCCTGGCATAACCCTGGATGTGTTTTAGGACAAGTGAGAAGGAGGTTAGTGCCCTTCTGTCCAAACTTGAGGTTATTTTTATATTCAGATACATTTCTGTGTGAAACAAGACAGTGTTTGTTTAAAGCTTGGAGTTTACTCCATGGCGTTACTAAATTGCATGAAAATTGCTGTCAGTACTTGAGAAACTGTGCCACTGTTATTTTTCTCATATTTCTTTCTAGATGCTTTGAGCTGTTTTTACTTAATACAAATGTTATTGTAAATATTGATTTACCCTGGCTCCTAATAGAGACTACACTGTTCATGTTGATGTTTGTTTTGGATAATGGAACCCAGTGATGCTTGATCCCCTGGTGGTGCTTTTCCTGTTTTCACTTGTAAGTTTCTATGTGGCAGTACATCCAGGGCAATTTTATTTTTACACTGTTAATTAGAAATAGCAAGTTTGATTAGTATTTGTAGTTTAAGGATGTGAGCTTAACTTACACTTTCTAAGTTTCAGCAAAGAAACATGATTGATGAGTAAGGTGGGTAAGGGTTTTTGGCTACTAGTACTCAAGTTGAACAGTATAATAACAGGAAAGCCCTGAAAATTCAGGATTAATGAATGCTGGTTTTGAAAGCTGTACTTGCTAAAGCCCTTCTAAACTCTCTAAAGACTGGTACTGTAATATATATCCAAAACTGCAACTCTGTTGATGTGAAAGTTACTCTGGTTTTAAGATAGCTCATGAAACTGCTGATAGACTTGGGACCTGAATTTGCAGTAAGGGATGAAGAGATAGGAAGGTGCTCTGATTGCAAGTTGCTTGGATAATTTTTTTTTTTTTTGGGCAGAATTTTGAGCTCAGTTTTCTTGCTGTGTCTTTTGGCAGCCAGTGTTTGCATGGAACTTTCATTTTCATACAGGAAAGATAAGTAGCTAGTAAAATAATGAATGTAGACCCAAGATAATAGGGTCAAAGGTTATCTTTAAGTCTTTGAGGCTGTGGTTACAAATACTGTGAAAGGTGAATCTGAAACTAGCACTAGGCAGCCATGGCTTTTGTTTTCATAAAATACATCATTATCTCAAGGAATTAAAAAAATGTGCAATGACAGTTTCAGTTCTAAGTCAGCCTACACCGGCATTTGGAATATTAGCCTGCTTTAGAGCATTTCTAGACAGTCCAGTGGCTGAGTTTGAGACCCTCATCCATGCTGGAGCTGTCTCTATTGGTACTTGCAGGGCTGAAAGGTACCAGTAGAAAATACTCAGCTGCTCTGGCCAAGGGCAGTGACTCCTTAGCAGATACCTTCACCTTGCAATGATAAGAGAAAACTTTGTTTTGTAGCCATGTCTGGAAGGAGAACCTGGGATGTGAAGGCGGAACAGGTTTAGGTTTTTGAGGCATGTGCGTATTTCTTTCCTTGGAGAGTCATACAAATGATGCAGGTCTGTCTGAGGACAATGGTTGTCAGAGCTGTATCTGTTGAACTGTTAGAATTTAAAGCCCAATAGTTCCAGGTTTGTTTCTGTTAAACAAGTGAGGTGATGGTCTTCTAAATCAACATTTGGAATCAAATTAAATGTGTTGTGGGTGGTTGGGGTTTCTTTTGTGTTGTTTTGTTAGGTTTTTTTATGGGTGCTTTTGGAGGAGAAGTGTTCTTAGTTTAGGAAAACATTGCCATCTTCCTAGATTCTTCAGTCCAAGAGATGTCAAGCAGACAACTGTTCTTAGTTTTATTGTTTTTCTTTTAGGTCTGTCATGATCCTGCAGATAACTGCATCTTGTGATGTCCATGTATCTTGTTTCACTGAGTATGATGTCTCTTAAACTGTACAAGAAGGTTCAAGATGAAATTTTAGTTTTTAACTTGACTGTGTTAATATTAGTGGGATTTTAGCATTCCTTTTTTAACCAGAGTGTTTATTTCTGTGGATTTACCTACTGATCTCTGCTTTTCTGCCCTTCAAATTACTTGGGCCCTATAGGTGGATTCTTGTCGCCTTTTATGATCAGGTGTTTCTGATGAAAGTCAGCTTTACAAGCTTTTTTTTACTCACTTGGTAAAGCTGAAAAAGGCTTGTAGTAAACACTGATGAGAGGCGAATGTCACTTTTAGGATAGATAAGATGAGCAAGTCATCTTCTGAACAGCATTCACTGGAAACTGCAGTAAGCATTCAGACACAGGAGTGTCTCAGGTCTTGCCATTCTTCACTTCCCATTTACGGGAAGTGCTCACCTACGTACTCTACCGGGTGAAATTCATCTAACCCTGGAGAAAAAGTTGCACATGAGTAAGTGTTCCTACAAGTCACACTTGTTAGGGCCTGGTGCATGCGTGACTGGAGAGACTCAAGCCCCAGAGTGGTTTTAGGTAGTAGAAATTTCTGAAGTAGTTTACAAAATCCCACCTGCATTATCATGGAGAAGAAATCTAATATTCTTCAAACTGTTAAAGAAAATGTTTTTCAGAACTGTTCTAGTTCCTAATGTGTGTTAAACCACAAGCTAAAAATACTCCCCTTAATTTGAGCCAGCGAGGAGGGGAGCAGGAAAGATGGCAGCAGTCTGCTGGCAATTTATAGAGCACTTGTTGTAGGCTGGAGCTGGTGGCTGGCTGTTAATGGCCTGCCAGAATTTGAGCACAAAAACGTAGCTGTCTCTGATGGTATTCCCAGTAGTGTGTTAAATAAGCAAGGCTGGAAATACATTTCAAAGTAAAATACACTGTCATTGATGCTGGTGACAGAACAGCTGCTATGCCTCTTAGAAGCTGCTTATTTGTACAGAGTGCATATCCTTGGAATTGTTTCTCTTCTTTGTTTACCCACAAGCTCTGTTTACTGACAGTTTTTCATAAACAGATTTTTGTCAAGCCTTGTGGTGTTTATCTTAAAGGTCAAGTGAAGTAGACAAGTCAGGGTAGTTACTGGATTATGCCTTCATTTAGTAGTTTAATTCAAACTCAGTGGATCTTGTGATCATTGAGAAAGTTCTGGTTCCTCAACATATTGAGATATTTCTTTCACTCCTTCAGTTTCAGATGTTGTGTCTATTATATGGGGCTTTTTGAGGGCTGGGAAAGTGACACATTACTTTGACAGAAGTAGAAATTGGGAATTTTGCCAAGACTTGAATTACAGAACCACATAGCACTGTAAAACTTGTCAACTTTCTTCAGCAATTTTAACTAGGAATTTGAGCTCTTGAAGTTGGGGGACAAAGAAGAAGTTTAATTCAAACTATCAATAGTTAGTGGAAAATATTAAAAATATTCTTGGGGTTAGTCAAGACATCTTAAATTGTTTAAGAAAAGCCTAACCAAAGAAACACAACAGAAAGAAACTGCCAAGGGTGCTGATTATTTGAAATTACTTGAATGGCAGAAGGTGGTGCAGGAAAAGGCTCTTAAAGAGAGGTGGGTGATCTACTGCTTCCTTATGATGCATGTGATCATCTGCTGCTGTTGCATGTGCTGGCTGTCACTGACCAGTGCCTGCTGTAGCCAAAGTTACAGAGAGCAAGCACAGAGTAGCTGTGCATCAGCCCTCTTCCCAAGTAATCCATTGCTGAGTGAAGGATGTGTGACCCATCTACAGTGGATGTCTGGCAGAAGTGCTGCAGTCAGGCATCCCTTGTGATTTGGGTGTGGTGCAGGGGAGCATGCAGGGCATGAGCTCCAGGTCAGCGTTAATCTTCAACTTTAGAAAATTCTTCTGCTCTGATGTAGCTGGAGGGAGCATTAAGGGCTCCAAACTCCAAGACTTGTTCAAGAATGCAGGTCAAGTTTTTTTGTCCTCATTTCTTCCCCACTTCATAGCATTTATCTCATTAATATAAATCATACCTTGTACTTTCTCTTGAGATTACTGTTGCTTGAAAACAAGTTCTTGTGTAACATGTCCAAAATGAAACGCAGAAACGTTTTCAAGAGAGTAACCTCAAGGGGAACAGAAATGGAGGGATTGCAAGACAGGAAATAAACTCTAAAGCCCACTTCCTACATTGCCTGCACAGACATGTTACCATGGAGTGGAGTCTGTTTTGAACTGCAGGAAACACAGACAACTTTGTCTGTCTCAGAGCTTTAGAGCTCCAGTAGCTTCATGTCAAATTGTTTTGGGAGCTGATCTACCTGTGCTTCACTTGCTGCTCATGTTGTGAGCCTTAACATACTACACACTCCTACTACTTCCAACCCTGGCTAAAATAGGTATTAGCACATCTGCTCTGTCTTTCTGCAACTCTAATTTTAAAATAAGTTTATTTGTAGCTTACTGTTAGAAACAAGTGAATTGTTCATTCAGAGCAGGCTGCTCTAAGGTCTGTGTGAGGCTGTAACTGCATGTGTGTGGCACACACTGAAGGACTGTCTTTCATCTTCTTGTGATAACACTTTTTTCCAGACTGGCAAAGAAACTCAGTATCTTTCCCCAATTAAACCTTGGAAGAGAATGGACTTCAGTCTAATGTTGGAGTTAGGGATGGGCAAGATGCCTTTAGGCTTAGTAATAGGATACCTCTAGGTCACTGGGTTTAAATGGAGTGTTGCGTGAACATCGTCAACCTTCTACTTGGCAGCTCTTCTCTCAGTTCACTTCATACAAACAGATTAGTTTTGTAGGGTGCAGTGCTGTATTTTTTGTATTCTCTGTGTTAGAAGAGAATTGTCAGACTACCCTCCTATGAAAATTTATAGGAGATCTTGAGTCCTAGTTGTTACTCCTAATTTGGACTGAACTCTCCTTTGCATTTTGGAAACATTTTAAAAAGACTCAAACAGGCTTACAGCTTATGAAAAGGGGTGTTTGAGCTTCTTGTGTTAGAAAAAAAAAATAGCTGATAACTATCTTATCAGAATCAAGCACTTCTAGTTATATATTTATTATTATATTTATTAGGGGAAGCAAATGCTTGGCCCTTTGAATTTAGTACAAATTGTATTTATGTGTTAGTGGATTTCAAACTGAGCTGTAGTTAGCATTAATACCTGAATTGAAATCTAGGTTTGCTTCCTTGGGTTGGCTTTTTAGTTAATTTGTTTGTTTTTTAAAGGAGATAGACAGATAGTGTCCTGGCCATAGTTTTAAGAAGGGTGTTTAGCAATGTTAAGAATACTGATCTCTGAAAACGTTCAAGAGACTGTCTTGGAACTCAGAATTTGTGGATTTGCTGTTTTTCCCTCTGAGGCTGTAGTTGCACAACTAGGAATGTAGATATTAATAACTGAGTTCTGAGGAAGCCCAGGAAGGCTCTGAGCAGAGCTGTGCAGGGCAGCGTGTTCCTGGCTGCGCTGTGCTCGGGCACAACGGCAGGAACTGCTCTGTCAGCACAAGCCGCGCACAGCTTGCCTTGGCGCGCTCTCAGGAACGAGAGGCAGGCTGAAGCAAACCCTGCGAGTCTTCCCCTGGTCAGCCACGTGAGCTCTTCTGGCATTGCAGGTTCTACTCTACAGTACCTGGTCTGCCTTGCTGAAAAGGGCAGAGCTCAGGGAGCACTTGGACAGCTGCTGCTTTCATGGTACAAGGACCAAAATACAATCGGGCTTTTGAAGATGTTATTAAATTGCCACACCAGAGATTTTACCATTTTTTACACGTAGCCCTGTGTGCATAGTGCATAAACCTCTTCTGCCCTTAAGGATTTTTGGCACCTTGTTTGTGGTCAGGAGTGCACTACACATTAAAAAAAAAAAGTTAAAATTTACCGTAAGAAGTTAAACGTTTAAGCTACTGAACTACTTTCCAGAACTGATTTGAACAGCATGTACTGAAGACTATGCACCTGGACTACTTTTTGTCTGTTTAAATTTTCACTTGAAGTTGTGGGGTTTACAAACTGACTTAGCAGTTTGCTTGCCTTCAAGGGCAAATAACTGTTATTGTTGCATAAGTTCACACTGGTTCTTCACCTTTTGCACTGTGACTGTGTTGGGTATAATGTCAGTTCTATGTGAATGTATCCTTCAGTTACTTTGCAGTCAAAAATGTGGCGATCCTATTTACCTTTGCAGATGTGGAGGTACTGTTGGTGCAATTCTGACATGTCCACTGGAAGTTGTAAAAACACGTCTGCAGTCCTCCTCTGTGACTCTCTACATCTCTGAAGTTCATCTCAACACTGTGAATGGTGCTACCGTCAACCGAGTGACCAGAGTTTCTCCTGGACCTCTCCACTGTCTGAAGTGAGTGTACTTGGCACAAAGGTTTGGGCTCATTTTGGGGAGGGAAGAGGACAGGTGTACTGGACAAATCTGTGTGGAAAATTCAGACTCTTATGTTTGTCATGATGTTACCAGGAGATGACTTTCCATATTTTGCCTTTTAACTGTTTCCAATTTTTCAAATGCCCTTCATGCTTGAGCTTTTATCTTGAAGTAGCCAGAGCAGATTTACCTTGTACAACTCACAGCTCCTAACTGCATGCCCAGAATTCACTGGCAACACTGTAACATTTAAGTGCCAGACTCTCATGTTCATTGTGAAAAAGTGTTAGTATAAGACTTTTTTTAACTGTTTTGTGTCCAAATCGTAGAAGTAACTGAATATGGAGATAATTAAAATTAACTCAGCTTTTTAGTCTCTTTCAACTTTCACCACCCACACAGTCTGTCTTTGAATGTGTTCTGGTGGATGTGTGATTAGTAACACTTTTTTAGAGCTAGTAAAAAATAGCTAAGGCCAGCTTTTGCAATGATCTGGGATGTCTTGTTTGTGTAGTGCCTCACTGAATGAGGGCTGCCTTTCCTCTCCTTGCTGGCAGTGCTGGTGTAGTTCAGGAGCCAGCAGGAAAGCTGTAATGCTGCAGTTAAACTGCTTGTAACGCCCACAGGAAGGGTTCGCTTCACCCTGGGAGACTCAGGCTCACCAGTTAAGGGAAGGGGACGTACCTCCAGTGTTTGGGGGTGAGGGGAAATTTCCTTCAGGAAGGACCTACCTGCTACTGAATCTTGCATTAGAAAGTTGGTTGAGTCTTGACAAATTCTGGGTTTCAAGTTCTTTAAATACAGTAAATATGAAAAAATACCAAGTGACATGGCAATGGACTGTGACAATAAAAATACATAGATACAGGACATAGCTACTCTTGGTTAAGATACTAGGGCTGTTTAGTGGGGAAATAAAACTGGATTCCTTTGTCACTGTCATGCCCTTACTGTCGCTTGATATTTTTTGACTCATAGTTGTCAGAGTTTGGTTGTGTCATAGCAAATTCAGTGCAGTGCTCCAAGGCTCACATTACTCAGTCTAAAAGCACAGTGAATCAGGCAAATTATGTCAGAATTTCAGTGAACTGACTGCTGTAGAATCATTTCTGCATCTTAAGCATCAGTGGAGGTGACTTCAAAGGCATCTCTGTCAGGAGACAAACTCAGAAGAACAGGTGACTCTATTGACTGGCAACAAAAGCAAATTCTTTTGTTCTTAGATATCTGTGTTGCATGTCATATTACATATTCTCATCACTCATCTTGCACAATTTAAACCTGAGGTTTTGCTAATGGAACTCTCACCAGGCTCCCAGTGCAGGCTCTCCAAGTGACATAAGAAGGTCAGTTGAGGTAGAATGGGGCACTTGTCCTGCTCTTCCAACTGTGGATTTGCTGTTAACTGCTTTCAATAAACAAGGGCAGGCTCTGGGATCTGCTCTTTAATGCAAAAGTTTGTGTCTTATTTTCAGTGCAGCTTCTGGTGCTCCTCCAGCTGGTGTCTGTGAATGGAAAAGAGCATCAGTAACTACTTCCATTACAATCCTGTCTGTTGCAACCTCTCTTTAGCTCTTTGCTGCTCTGTCAAATTCTGGGATTGTAGATCCAAAAGAAGCAAATAGACCTGGTACACTTTGTTCCTACGTTTCTAAGACACTGAGATTGCTGCTTTAAATACATGTATAGCTGTATGTGCGTATATACATGTGTAACACATGATGTGGTGGTAGTGATTTTTAAGTAGTGGTTTAAGTGAACACAGATCATGTTAATTGGGTTCAGCATTGCAAGGTATAAAAATGCTTTCAGGATGACAAAAAGGTCCAAGTTATTTGTATTTCCAAGGTGTCTTTGAGTATGCGTTCAATATTCCAATTACTGCTGTGGAGCAATGCTGCCCACATAGTGAAATGATAGCTAATTGTTATGGACACAAAGCTGGAATGTTGCTGAACACATTATATGTCAGTATGCCTAAATAGCAGTGGTAACTGCAGAACCACTGTTTTATTTTTGCTCAGGGGAAGTAAAGGCAAACTTTCAGTTTGATTTAGCAGCAGAGCAGTGGTGAATCAGCTACTGGAAGTCAGAATAGGCTTGGAATCTCCTTCAGTGCTATAGATTGCTTTCACTTGTTTGTTCTCATAGTAAAATCCAAACAAAATGACCATTTATACAAGGGTAGTTTGCTTTATTGAGTAATTGACTTGTCATTAACCTGCATGCTCTTTGAAGAAGAAATATACAGGAGAACTATTTGTGTGCATTGGCCAATGTTTCTAAATCAATAAGTGCAGGGTTCTGTTTTGCAGCATCTGGGAATGTAGTTAATTCTTAACTTTAAATCTGGTTCTAAAGTAATTGCTAGAGCAATTTGCAGTAATGGGATGCAGGTAGTCCTTGTTTCCCTTCCCATGTCCTACCATGCTTTGTAAAATACCAGTGATTAGCATCTAGATTGTGGGGCAGACTGTTTTCACTAAAACTGAATATTAATGCGTAGTCTCTTACTGTGCCAGGGTACCTTGCTGCATAATGGTCTTCAACTCTTCCTAAAATCCACAACTACATGGGATCCGTATTGCAAAACTAAAGGACTAATAATGCCTTATTTGAGGTCTCAACTCACTGCTTGTATCCCTGCTTCTCTGTAAATTCCACAAATGGGGAAGGTTACACCCTGCGGCCACCCAAGCAGTCTTTCCTGAGCTGTGTTTACAGCAGACATGGTACAGGAGATGTGAGGACTGTTCTGTGGCTGTGACTCTGCATGGGTTGCACTCCTGTCTCAGTTACTATCAGTGAATTACCTTGTGTGGACAGGTAAGGATTGTCTTCTGTGGAACAAGTCAGAAAGGAAAAAACCACTGGCTCCACAGCCCAGCAGCAGTGCTTGGGTAGGAGCGCACAGGCAGCAGTTCAGAACTGACAGGAGGGAATCCCTGCCAGCCTCTAGGAAGGGCCACTTCTCACATTGACGTTTTCAACTTCCTTTTGCTACAGGCAAAATAATCACCGTGCCTTAAAGAAAAAGCTAAGAATGGGCTTCTAGTTGAATACTTAGTGGATTTTGGTAATTTATGGGTATGAAAAAAGCAGGATGTGGGGGAAAGCAGCCTTACAGATACAAACTTCTGCCATGGAACTTGGTGTCCTGTTGGACACTGGGGTAGCACATGCAAAGCCATGTTGAGGTCTCTGTCTTTTTGAGAAGAGATAATAAATTGCCAAAGGTGTCCCTGGCTGGGTGTCATAAGCAGTAGAGCAACATCTTCCACAGTGGCTCTTGGACAGCAATGATTCAGTGAAACTGAACTTCTGAAGTCTCTCTCCTCTCCTTCTCTCTTGCCCTTTGTTCTCTGGCCCTCCCACTCAAAAAGGTTCACAAACATTGGGAGCTGAAGAGTGGTGAAAGGAATGTAGCGTAGAATAGAGTATTTTTGTCTCCTGAACAATCTACAGCCTACATGAATGGGAACATGCTTTGTATTTTCTCCCTGATTCAAGGAGACTTTCTTTAACTTCCTAACAGACAACTCCATGCATGTATCTGTTCCTATACATAAGTTAAATCTGTATTGAGACCTTAAGTCTTACTTCTGCATGCAGTTTATGGTTTTCATGGTGTGTTGAGCAATAATGTAATTTTTTTATGCTGATTCTAGGGAATGACTAATTTTTTTGTGGTCAGCACAGTACTATTATCAGTTACTATGAAAGTTTTTCACATGATACAGTTTTGGTGGTTAGTGCATTCCTTAATTTTGCTGTGAATGTTACAGTATTGTCTTTTTGTTTTCTAGGATGATCTTGCAAAATGAAGGCCCTCGTTCTCTCTTCAGAGGGCTGGGTCCTAATTTAGTTGGTGTTGCACCTTCCAGGTGAGTACAGATATGCACAATAAATGAAATACATTAAGGGATTTAAGGTTTATTTGAAAAAAGTCTTGCATCTGCAGTTGTAAATACTTAATTAGCAGCAAGTAACCTTTGGTTCCTGGGGTAATTTTTTGCCTGAGGGATTGAGCCATTTATGTACTCCAGACCTCCAGCTGTCTCAGCATTTCTTATCCCATGTGCTACTGTAGTAGTATTTGTGTGCTGTTGTGTACTATCCCTTGTGCACAGTTTTGTCCAGTTAAAAAGAAAAATTTTTAAGGAATTGCACATGTAAACTACAAGTTTGGATCTTGAAAAATACAAAGGTAGACTTGGCTTTCAGTTACTCCTTCATCTTCAGGAAGCAATTATGTGACTGTAGCCTCAGAACACTGGATCTTCCTTCCTGAGTTCTGGTGAAGCACAGCCTGGTGCTCCCCTGCAGGAGGAGAAAACCTGTTCTGAAACTTCGAAAAGGGTGAGACACTGGGTACCATGAGAGACTCACCAGCTGTCCCAGAGAAAGCAGATCCAGCAGTGGGCTGGGCTCCAGAGGGTAGTGGGGCAGTGCAGGGCCGAGGATGTAAATCTCATCTAGTTGGCAGTGGTGTTGCTGTTGTCTGTGGCTCTACATCAGCACAAATACTCCAGCTCCTCAGCTGGTGCTGGCAGGCAGAGAGAGGAGCAGATCGTGCCAGTGTTTGAATTTATCCTTACATAGAACTGTTAGCTGAAGTTCAGTCCAAAAACAGAAGAATACATAGGAAGAGTACAGAAACAGAGCTGTGTTAAAGTAATGTAATTCCTTAGGCCTAGATGAGGATACTTGAAGTTGTTTCCTGGCTCATATTTTTTCTTCTCTGTTTAAGGGAAGAGCCTTTATGCAGGGGGTATATATTCCACAAAGGTTTTATTCTTTCCTTGACTTAGTGCCCTGCATTTGTTTATTTATTTTGTTTGAAGAGAAAACATTCCTATCTCTTGCACACTCAGTTGGAGAGTATCTTAACTTTTCTGGTTTGAGGTATTTGGATGGTTCTGAAAAATATTACTAAACTGAACTTTAGATCTGATGAGGTAATGTTCTTTAGATCCTCTGCATAAATAAGAGAAAAACACAATGAAGGAATTAGATTATCTTTATTTTAGCAAATTTTTTAAGGATTTGGGAATATCTGAGGTATTTTCTGACCACTAACTTAGCAGCAGTCTTTGGAAAAGCTGAAGTAAACCCAGTAACATTTTTGTTCTTGACACCTATGGGATGTCAGCCCTTCCTAGTCTGGAGAGCCTGTACTTTTGTACAATAGACCAGTCTGTTCTATCAAATCTTCAATATTGATATCACTTTAATAGCCATTTTTACCCAGGAATGGGATCCATTGCATAAGTGTCTATCTTCCATGAAGAATATCCTCAGCTGAAAAAAAGTTTGGTGGTTTTTTTTTCAGTTAATTATATGTGAAATCTTCTGTTTCCCTTTGCTTCTTCCCCCAGGTGAAATACTTAGCTTGTTGCCTCCCATCCACCATACCAAAAATGTCAGCTTGATACAGCGTGCAAACCTTATTTATAAGCACATCTTTATTTCCCTCTGGCTGATTCTGTCTTCAACCAGTGCTTCATTTCAATTAAGCATTAGCTAAGTGGATTTAACATCAGCTCTTTGTTTAAATAAGCTGTAGAGAAACATGTTTCATAACACATCCAGTGTACTTAACTGAGTTCAGGTTCCATTTTAGAAATTACACCCACAAAACAAGCACTTTATCTTTTCTGTAATAAAGAAAAACATGTTTGCACAGCTAATGATGTTAATGTTCTGCTCGGGAAAAGTGGCACGTTCATTTTTTTTCTCTTGCAGAGGGGTGTCTGTAGATTTAAAACAACTGAGTTACAACCTGAAATGTGAGGTTTAGATGTGCTTAAAATAAGTTTTTTAGCTTTAATGACCGAAAACAAGCATTTTTCATAATATATTGAATTGGGATGCTGACTTTGTCTAGCTTTGTTTTGAGTCTATTATAAATACAGAACTCTGGAAACAAAATGTGAATCGCAGCTTCACAGCTGTTCTAGCATTTAAAGCATAAATGTTTATAACCACATGTTATCAACATTTAAATCTTAAATGCTATAGTAATAAGAATGTTGTTTGGTTTTTTAAGAAGCTGCATACTTGCTAGTCCTCCTCAAATTGTCTTGCCCTTGGAATGAGTTTAGGTCTATTAGAAGAAATTAGTTCTATTATTAATGTTGAAGAATACTGAAACTTTTTCAGTGTTTTTCTTCCCTGGCTGAAGTTCCTAGTATCACAAAAATCACTGCCAGATTTCAAACTATCTGTCCTTCCCCTCGCTAATTGGTAATTGGAGCTGTTGTGTGGGGAAAAAAAAGTTCAAGTGTCCTGTTTAGTTTTTTTCTTTTCCATTCCTAGTGTAGTCCCACTACTTTGCAAGAGTTAATCCTTGAGTAGCTCTTTACTGAGGAAGGAAGTTTTAGCCCAAGATAATCTTCAGTCAGTGAAGTTAATGGCTCTGCTCGTTAAGGATTTTTACATGTTAAACATAGCATAACTTGCATTTTGTTCTAATTTTAGAGCAATATATTTTGCTGCTTACTCAAACTGCAAGGAAAAGTTGAACAATATTTTCAATCCAGATTCTACCCAGGTACACATGATTTCAGCTGGTGTGGCAGGTAAGGATCTGTAACTTTTTAGCTTCATCCTACAGTCATATCTGCAAATGAGAGGTGACAATAAATGTGGGAAAAAACCCCCAACAAAACAGAACATGTTCAGTAATTGAATGATGTCTTTTTAGTGGTTATCGGCCTTGGCCTCTCATTAAACAGGCTCTCTGGAGAATTATATGCATGAAGCTGCACTGAGTGATAAATAACAGTGTGTGTGAGCAGTCTTCTCTAGAAAACCTGCATGCCTGCTTTTTCAGTTGTAAATTTGTGAAATGAAAAATGTAACCTTTCAAAACAGTAACTTGTTGCTCTGTAAGCTATAAACATTGTTTGCACTGACTTCTGGTTTATTCTTCTTAATCAGTTTTTTTACCACCACTTTCTGCTACAGCTTTGTATATTTGACTTATTTTTGTCTTTCAGAAATGTGCCTGCAGTTATTTGTGTAAATTATATGTAACACTTCCCTCCTCCTTTGTTCATATACCAGTTCTGTGAGAAGCTTGCTCTACCACTAAAGAGTCAGAGAAGAGCAGATTTTTCATAGTTTTCATGTGTTTTCATCTCTGAAGAAATAATTCCTATTTTATATCTGCAGTGTAACTTTGGTGTATTTTAGCAGCTACCAATATTTGTTGCTCGATTTTTATATTCTGTGCTTTGGGATCATTAACAAGGGGGAGTTAAAGGCAACTGAGCTGAGTTATGGTCATGGACTTGTGCTGGGAAAATCAAAACTTGGGCTGGCAACACTTTATCTATTGTTGCCTGTGCCTTTCCTGCACAAAAACAAATTTTCAGATTTTTTTTTATAGGCCCTGGGCACTTCACAGATGAATTCTGACAATTTAATTGTTGAAGTTTCTAATTCCTGTCAAATTTTACAACCAGTCTATAGAATGTGAGTACCAGTAATCTGGAACGGACTCACAAAGGTGTGATGTCAGAATAAGGAATAGGATTGGTTTTCTATTTAATGCTTGCTAATAATCTGATACACAGAGATTTTATATAGCATATAAAATATAAGTGACGTTAGCTTTATACCTAAATGACACTAATCTTCGTCTCTGGCACATGAAATGTTGTGGCAGTTTTTAATCTTTAAGGTGTAAGAAGAGCTCTTTTATTTCACCCAAGTCAAACAAGGACGGTGCAGGGTTTGGTTTTTTGATCATCTAGAAGTGTGTGTTTTTGTTTGTAGGTGAACAGCATGGGGAATGGGATGGAAGGGGATTTAATGAAGAGTTCATCCTAATCAGTTAATTGCATCAAGAAAAATGAAGAGTCTTCAGGTTCTTGTCAAGGGAACGTGTCTTTAATTTGGGGGCAGGGGGAAGTGTGGGTGATATAAACAAGTCTGTCCTCAACTGAAGACAACTTGTGCATCTCGTGCAGCGCTGCAGACAAATGAAGGTTCTGAGTGTTCCTCATCTTTGGAAGTTCCTGCCCTCATTCTGTAGTGAAAAGCACGTTTATGGAGATGTGCTGCAGTGCCTTTTCCTGAGGGTTTGCAGCCTCAGGCTGTAGTTTGTCATGGAGCTCTGTAGCCGCTTCCCTTCCGGACGGTTGGTGGTGTGCGTTTGTACTTACAGCTGCGGGACACTGGCGAAATGGATTTGAGCCTTAGTTGCTGTTTGCCTTTTTCTACTTTTGTGTACAAGTTTTAACATTGAACAGCTCTTGGGGCTGTTAACTTTCTCACACTCTCCAGGTTCTGCAGTTGTATTTCTAAACCACAGTCAGTGAAACAGAATGGTTGGTGCAGGTTCTCACCATAGGTCTTGGCACTGTACAGTACAGAAATTTTCAGGTTTTTTGACAAACAACATTTCAATTCTCTGTTCTGGTGTTATTCTGATACATAAAAAGGACTCTGCAGTTAAAATTAACAGTGCTTTCTTGGGAATGTGCTAACCTTGTTTTGTAATTCTAATATATTTCAGAAAATGCACTTAAACCAGCTATTAACAGTTTTACCTGCAAGGTTTGTATTGCTGTGTGATGCAAATCACCTTAAAGAAATGGCAAAATAACAGAGACAAGATCAAATGTGAGCTCTTATTTAGTTGACAGGTTAATATAGAAGATTGTTGCAATACTTGCTTTGGAATTTAAGATTTCGAAATTGGAAAGGTGGATAAATACTTCAGAATTAGCAAAAAATAATCAGTATTGGTATTTTTCTTTTTCAGCTGCCATTGGTTTCAGTAAGGAGTTGAGTAATTCAGTCTTAAATGAGGGTTGTTGTTTTGTTGGTGGTTTTTTGGTGGGTTGGGTTTTTATTGGATATGACCTTGCTGTTTCATAAAGTCTAATACCTAATTAGCATGAAGTGGGATTTGCACTTAAAAAGCTTTTCCTGTAGGTTGCAAAATACAGTAATGATGCAAAAATACATTAAAAAAAAAAAAAACAATTGTAACATTGTTTTATGAAAGTATTGCAAATAGTGAACTTCCGTCAACTTTAAATTCTGTTTATTTGTATCGTGCTAATACATGTCTCAGGCTGTTGTCCTTGTTAAATAAGGATTGTTTTATGCACGTGGTGTTTTTGGGAGTGAAAAGCTGAGCTATAGTATTTTAAACAATTTTTCTTTTGTTGGTTGGTTTTAGGCTTGATTCTTCCTTCTCAAAATATGTATTTATGGTTTTAAGATTCTTCTACTAAGTTTTTATCCCAAGCAGAATGAATTATCTACATATTAGTAACTGATGCCTTATGCAAATAGAAATGAATGCTGTCTTCTTGCTGTGCTAGTTTCCAGCATATAGAGCACTTCCCCTTCATACCTAAAATATCTGTGTTGACATGAAGTACTCAGCAATCCTTTTTGCTACTTCTCAGCATATCATGGTTCTCTTTTTGCAAACCAGGGCAGGGAATATATCTGAACTTACTACAAGACTGAGAGTGTTTCCTTGTGTGAAGAGAGTTGATTTCTGGACACTTCCAAGTTAGGCTAAATTCTCAAATTCACTATAAGCTATGCCTTCTCATTGCACTCAGCCTCTCTCACCACAGAGAAGAAAAGCTGTAGAGAACTGAATGACATACCTGATTCCTGTATGGCTTTCTTGTTTGCTTTTTTAATGATTCACAGCCTAAATCAGACAACATGGTTGCAAATCTGCTGCAAAACTACTTTGCCTTGTATGCTGTTGCTGCTTTTTCTAGAACTTTACTGGCAAACCAACCCAAATGCAGATTGATTTATTTTATTTATTTAAAAGTAATTGGGACCACCTTATTACATAGTGATACGTTACTTTTGTAAGTTTTTAGTACTATGCACACAATTAATTCATACCAAATAAAATGCATATTTAGTTTACTGACCTTAGAAAGTTGGATTTCATAAGGCATCTGTCTTTGCTTTTTCAGTCCTAAGACTAGGCTAGCTTTTGTGAATAATATTTTCAAGGGAGTGGGGAAGGAAGAGGGTTCACTTGTAAATTTGCTATATAGGTAAGTATTTGGAGATGTAAAATTAAACTGCTGCAAATGAGCAGAAATTTCAGTACTCAGTGCATTTTACACATCTATTTTAATATCTGTGGCCTGTTTTGATTATTTTTCTTTCTTTTTTTCCTAAACTTTTACCTGCAAACAGTTAGATCTCCCAATAACTAATTGACAAATCCTTCCGCTGGGATTCGATTTGTACACTTGTGTCTGATGAGGTCACTGCTTGTTGTTATGATACAGAAAAGCCTGTGTCTATTTTAGGCATTTACTGTACATTTCTCCCGTGAAAAGAGTGAGATCGTGTCATCTCATGCTCCCCCTCCGCAGGTCACTTCCTGCAGCAATATGGACTAACTTAAACCTCGTGAGTACTGAACTGAGCGTCTCTTGCAGCCTCTAGTGTAAGAACCACACATTGGGTTTGTGATATCTATTGAATAAACAACGTAACGGGAAGGCACTTCTAGCTTGAACTCAGATGATGTGCATTGTGCAAAGACATCACTTTTCATTAACTCTGTTTAGAGTTATTTTTTTTTTTTTCTGTGCAGTTCAGGGAAAGGTAGGAAATACCTTTCACTGAGAGCTGCTACTGTACTTAGCTCTGGCTAATTGAAAGCCCCTGCTGGGTTAAACAAGGCATTTTGGGGTTTTTTTTCCAGTGTTCCAGAGCTGCCTTTAAAATGCTGCAGCTGATATTCTGTGTTGTCACATTTATTTCAAAGACCTCTTTTCTTTTTCTTTTTAATATGTGTATATAATCTCCTTTCTGTCTCTTTCTGTTTACTCTTTTGGTTTTTTATTTTACTACTTTGGATTTTTAATTCATCATTCCATGTTCACATGCGTCTGTATCAATTATGTTGGCTTATAGATTAAAAAGCACCAACCCTATCCTTTGAAATATGATGCATAATAGGAATACCTGGGATCTTACCTGTCAGTAGCTGGGATAGCTGAAAAAGTAGGTTGAGATAATTCTCTCCGAAACTGGGATACGATAAAATAAAACATATAAAACTACCGGGGTTTGTAATATTGCCAAATTTATCTGTACTTGTCATGAATCTGGGATCTTTCTTGAGGGTGCAACACATTGATAGGCATTGTAAAGCATTATAAAGATCATTGAGGCTTTTGAAAAGAAAAAAGGAAACAATTGATGGAGCTTCATGGCAGTTGTTGAAAGCCCCCAAACTTTGTTTTAATAAATATTTTTGCTACAGATTTTCTGTACTTAAAAATCAAAGTTTATCTTCTCAGGGATCCCAAATGGTATGTTTCATGGTTTGGAGGCCTTTCCTTGGTGCCAGCATTACTCAACTCTTAATTCATTTTTCTTCTTCACTAACTGCATTTACTACAGTAGCTGTAAGAATTGACCTGTAGTCATCTCATCTTGAAACCTGAATTATTGAAGGCCCTTTGATTTGGAAACTTGGGTCTGAACTGTCAATTTAGATGTATGACAGCCCTGGGGAAAATTTTTGGCCATGTTGCTGAGTGTCTGATCCTGCTGTTGGAGGTGCTGCATTTAAATAATGCTTACAGTGACCCCAGGAGTGCAGCTTTGAGTAGAGTAGGGGCTGCATCCTGTGCCAACTACTTTTTACTGAAAATTTCCGATATACTTTTCCCAGCCAGCCTAGAAGTATCAGGCTGCTGCCATGGGTGGATATGGTCACTGCTGTCACCCAGCCACTGCCACTGATGGTACCTGTGCATTGCCTGTTCCTGATTCAGGATTTCCAGAAACCCGTATTTTGAGTTGAATATGAAGGAGAAAGACTGTATGTTACAGTCTAACAGTAACAAAATTTCAAAACATGCAATTTAAATAGGAATGCAAAAGGCTTTTTGGCTTTGTTGATTTGTAATTAAGAACTAGGAGAGGCTTAAGTACTAATTTTGTTTTTTAGAGAAGTCTTTCCTAGAAGATGTGTTGATAGTGGAAGTGAGTAATTTTTCCCCACCTTATTTCAAATCCTTTGTTACAGTTCTGTGCATTTCCTAGTGCACTTCATGCCACAAAGATTCTGATTGGAAGTCAAAGACAATTAAAATCTTATTAGTACCAGTGTAAAGAAATAAAAACATGCAAGAATGAAGTTTCCTTTCATTGTAGTTGAACTCAGGCTCAAGTGCTGTTGGAATCCATGGAGTTTCTGTGACTTTAAGTGACAGGTCAGACAGGCTCTGGCTGCTTGAGCTGCAGAGCCTGTTTTGCACTTGTGGCATTTAAAAACATCCCATACCTTGTATGGCAGAGTAGTTCCCCACTGCTTTGAGTTTTTTCATTATTATTTACCTCCATGAAATAGAGATATAAAACTCTTGGCTTGTTAGGATTTCACTCCATCATATGAAGGGTCTATAAGTACTGAGATAGGAAAAAAGAGTAGTGAATCAGAAAAAAAGAAAGCCAACTTCAAACTTTTATTATCTGTCACAGGAAGTTGCTTAATTAAGAAGTTTGAGTCAGTTTAAAAAATCTGTTTAATCAGAAGATTGAACAGAAACCTCCAATCTGTTTTTATTCTTTTGGTATAGAAAACCAGCTCAGTCTTAGTAGCTGCCAAATCTGGGAATTTGTTTTTAGAACTTGAACTGAAAACCATAATGACCTGTTTAAGCTTTGGGGGTGGGCACAGATCAAACCTCAGAACAGTTAAGATCCCCTGGCATTTCTGAGTATTGCAGACCTTTGTGTGCAATGTTAACCTAGATTGTGATTGAACAGGAGTAACATGTATGCAACCAGTTCTGCTAAATCTATTTCTGTGAGCTGTTACTGATCTGATAAACGAGCTTATCGATAGCCTGTTGCTGGATAAGTACCGTACCCCAGCCAAGCACTGAGCGAGGTAACTCTGTCCTTCCCCACACCCCCAGTCTGTCCCCGTGCAGGAGAGCAGCATGTTGTTGTAGTGATATACCAGCCATGTGTGTCACTTAGAGAGCAAGTGTCTAAATTTATCATCTCTTGCCTGGCCATGTTCCAGCTTTTCCTTTTCCTATTCTCTCCTGCAGACGTGACACCTCATTGATGGTGCATGTGTGGTATTACAGCTCGAGATGATTTTTTTTAATTTTACTTTTTTTCAGAGCTGCCTTTCACTCTGCTTTCTCTCTCTCTTTCTCTCCACAGTTGTGCAGAAGTAAGAGTGATTCTTACTTCTTTTTTTTTTTCTTTCTTTCTTTTTTCCTTTTTTCTTTTTTTGTTTCCTTTTTTCTTTTTCTTCTGTTTTCCTTAGTGGACTGAAAATCAAAGCTTTAACCCTCGGCCCTTATGCAAGCCTGAGTAGTTGCTGTCTGTCTGAATAGTTAGAAATCATAGTATTTACTTTAACAATTTAAACACTCATATGCTTGTAAAAGTATTCCAAGGCCAGCCAACAATCTCTGCTTTGAATACTAAATAAAAGATTAGCACTCAAATTTAACTGCTCTTTATAGTTCAGTATCAAAAGGTCTCTTAATTTACAGTAATAAATGCCTTTTAACTGCACCAAAAGTAGAATTTATTCAGTCTGCATGCTTTTAAACTCGGATTGTATTTCAGGTAACAAAGTAAATTGAGACAATGTTTTATAGCATCTCAAATTGCTATTGCTGTCTCTGCAATGCATTCTTATTGACATTTTTGCCCAATTGGCTGATATTTGTCTAGTTGGCATTGCTGTTCTGTGGTGTCAAAACAGGGTTGGTATTAGATAGGCAGAGAACTGTACTTAATTTGGCTTATTTTATATGGGGCATCTCTTGCTAAGAGTCAAACTTACTTAATATTAATATAAAATTTAAAAACAAACTAAGTGTTTATTGGCTGTATGGATTCACAAAATATCAGTAAAATGGGGACTTTGGAAAAATCAGTATAGTCCGAGTTTTTGCATCTACTGTACCTTACTGTGTGCATTTGGAACTTAGATGCAGCTGTTCTTGTGATATTATCACATCTAATTTTGTTATTTTTACGTTTTTTAGGCTTTACTGCGATCACAACAACTAATCCCATTTGGTTGGTAAAGACACGATTACAGCTTGATGCAAGGTAAAGTGGCAATGAGAAACCTCACTGCTCTGATAAGATTGTACTTGAGTGTTGTGAATCTGTTCTGCATCCCAAAATAGAATGAATTCTTAAATATTCAACATTGCAAATTTGGAAAGTTGACGCTGGTCTCTCTTCAAGTTGTACTATAATTTCTCTCTATTTTAATCCATTCTGGGACATGCTTGAGGCACTGTAGTAGACTGACCAGCAAATTTGGGATGAATTACAAGGTTAACAGTCTCATTAAAATCATGTTCTACCCATATGCTTACATTTTCATTGAGTAATACATTCTCTTTAACTGTTGAGCTAAACATTCCTGAAATGCGGATTAAGTATTATAGCAAACCTTTAGAAAAAGGCCTTAGACATCCTCAGGGGTTGTTGTTGTTGTGGCTTTTTTTTTTTTTTTACATAGAATGACTTCTACTTATAAAAAGGGAAAGACTTCTTTCACATGTAGAAACACAGGAGCTGCCCTGATGTGGGATAGTCAATAAGTTGTCTGGACTTGGCACAGAATTTACTATAGAAACTGTTTATTACAAAACTTGCAATGAAAATAGAATTTTATGCAAATAGGAAGGAAGACAGACCTCTATATTCCCATCTGTGTAAAACTGTAGGGACACACTGATATGATGCCATATGATACGTGTCCATATAAGTTACCATAACTCCTTAGAAGGTTATCTGCTGTTCTATGCTGTGACTTGCTCACTCAGCTGTAGTGAAGCACATCTCATGCAGTGTTGTCATGGGTTTGCATAGCTGTGTACAATAGTTTAACTACTTTAATATGCACAACTCAATTCAGTGAGCAAGTTCAAAATGGGAATAAAGCTTTATTTGCCAAATACTGCTTGGAACAGGTATGTCTAATGAGCATTTTCCTTGACATCAGCAGTGTCTTAGTTCAATCAAATAACAGCTCCCAGTGTTGTCTTGGTTGCTGTGCCAGTTGTTTGCTGCGAGCTGTAATGCTGAGGGCTGCTGTTTGAACTCATGGCCACTGAATGCTGTAGAGCTCTTTATTGAGGCAACAATTAGGGCAAATCCATTATGCAAAAGGAAATGGTCATTTTTCTCATGAGTCACTGACATTGATAGCCCATTTGGGAGTCTGTTTCCAAGCAATTTATTCTGTTATTGCATGAGAATTGGGGAGGCCTAGAGCAGTTCAGTGTTTCTATGTGATACTTTTTCTTTAGTCACTGTGTGAAGTTTGGCTTGGACTCCGTGTAATGCTTTACCTGCATTTAGTGCTGAAGGCCTTTGAGGGTTTCATGTTCTGTATTCTTAGCTGTGTCTGACCTGGAGCCCCTCAGCATCAGTGTTGGGTATTTCCTAAGTTTTCTCATCGCTCCAAACCTGTTTAATTATTTTTCAGTCTCACTGGTTGCACCAGTTGATATTGGACTTGTTTTCTCCTTCTTAGGAATCGTGGAGAAAAGCGAATGAGCGCTTTTGAGTGTGTCCGCAAAGTTTATCGCTTGGATGGTTTTAAAGGCTTTTACCGGGGAATGTCCGCATCCTACGCAGGCATATCTGAGACTGTTATTCACTTTGTCATTTATGAGAGTATTAAGAAAAAATTACTGGAGTATAAGACTGCTTCTGCCTTGGACAATGAGGATGAATCAGCAAAAGAAGCGTCGGACTTTGTGCGAATGATGATGGCTGCTGCCACTTCCAAAACGTGTGCAACATCAATAGCATATCCCCATGGTAAGTGGGACATGTGCAGCTGAGACCCTGAGTCAGAGCCATCAAAGGGAGTAGTCTTCTCAGTGAGATTTGTAGCCAACTTTGGTTTACTTGCTCAAGAAATATTTCCCTGTCTAAATATCAGATTTAGCAGGTCAACATGAGTATAGTATTCAGAAACGGAAGTGCTTTACGATGGATATCCAGCAGGGCCTTTTCTTGGGCAGTGTTTTTTTGCCAAGGCATTTGCCAGGGTATGGCCCAAGGTACTCAAAGAGGTACTTTTTCAGTTGGAATCTTTCCATATACTCAACAATTTTCCATAATTTGCCAGCAAGTTCTTGTCCCCCTTCTAGGGAAACAGGCTGTCTAGTTTGTGTTTCAGTTGGACTTGATATTCCTGCAAAGTAGTTGTCTATACATTGTTTGTTAATGAACTGAGTACTGAACCAGTGTCAACTTCAGAGTTAAAATGTAAGCCCGAGCAACAGTCCTCTTCTGGATTGTAGCTAAGCAAATCAATTTGCCTTGTTTAGTCAAATATCTAATACTGCCAGAAATGTAACTCATTCTCTTCTTACAAATACTTGGTTTGCTACTCTGTTTGTCTTCCTCCTCCTTTAAAAGAGGGGTTGTGAGATTGAGAACTCAGGGAGGGGGATTTTCATGTAAAAATCACTGATTGGTTGCTGGGGAAAAATAATGAAAAGTGGTGAAAGTAACCACTCACTTTTTCTTTTTTCTTCCCTGGTTTTCTTTGTACAGAGGTTGTACGAACAAGACTAAGAGAAGAGGGAACAAAATACAGATCTTTCTTCCAGACACTCTCTTTGCTTGTGCGAGAGGAAGGGTACGGCTCCCTGTACCGAGGTTTAACTACACACCTGATCAGACAGATTCCAAATACGGCTATCATGATGTCCACCTATGAAGTTGTAGTCTACTTACTTGATGGATAGCAGTGTGACAAGGCTTCCTGGAAGAAGGTGGAAGATTGAAAGACTGGAGTGGACCACTGAATGTCAATGCCAATGTGGTGGGCAAAAGGAAACGTTGTGTCAGGAACAAGCAGCTATGGACAAAACAGAAGGTTGATTGTGGGCAACTCTGAATAATTTTGCTGCCTTTATTGTGGTCTCATGTCAATGTGACAAATGGGAACTGCCCCTTAGGGAATGCCTTCATACATCTCTTAATTCAGAATTATTCCTTTCTTTTCATCTGTTAATCTAGACAAAGCCATTGAGTCATCTTCAGAGACCCAATGGGTGAGGGAGGGGACGTGAAACATGTTCCTGGGCAGCCCTATTCACTTCTCTTAGTGATTGCTCTCAACTACATCATTTTTGTTCTGTTTTACTGCACAGTAACCTGTTGAAAGAATGGGCAAGACAGTGCTTTTGTACCTTTCTATACCTGAAACTTCCATTTAGTTGCTCTGAAGATTCATAAAGAGTCTGAGGTAGTAGTCAGTGTGTAAAGTTTTCCATGTTGCTACCTCAAGACAAAATATGGTGCAGGGACCCAGAACAGTTATTTCTTCACTACAGAAGGTGATACCTGATGTAGCTTTTTGGTTTGGTTTTGATTGTTCTTCATTTTTTCCTTAGTGTTTGAGCAGTGTTGTAGGCTAGTGAGAGAGGGTCTGACTGTTCAATTTTTCAGGTTATCAGTCTGTTAATGTTGGTGTATGTGGACTTCTAGTCCTGCTGCATCACCCTTTTTCTGTTCTGGAACTTTACTTAAGTAAGAGATGCCTATGAAACATTGTCCTATATCATCAGTTTTCCTTGCCAACCTGTTCAGGTCACTCACACAGCTAAGGAAGAAGTTGCTGAATGCTACTTTATAACCTTTTTAAGGATTTGTAATGTGATGAGAAATCTCAACTACTCCAGCCTCCCATTTGTGAAGACAGGATTCACTCAGATAGTTTCATGCTGCCTAAGCACAAGTTGTATTACCCTTAAATGTCTGGCAAACCCTGCCTTGGGTTACCAGTATTTATATGGGAGTACTGGGGGGAAATGCATATCACCATGGCTAGGGTGACCAGAAAGCAGAAACCATTCAAAGTTGGGATAGATCTTGTCAGTGCAGACAGGCTCCGTGCAGGAGGATGGAGAAGTTATAAATTAGATTTTCTTGAAAGCATTCCCCTTGATAATTGCTGTATCACTTCTGTCAGCTTGAGCCTGTGTACTGAGCTGCAGCTGACAGTATAACCTTGTCCTCCATGTTGTCTGATCATTCAGGCATTGGTTTTATTCTGTAAGCCAATTGCAAAATAATGCCTTGCATTCAGCAGTGAGGCGTAGCTGGTTTATTCTGTCATAATTTACAGAGTTTTCCAAAATCATACAACTGGAGTGTCAAGCAGTTTAATGTTACAGGAAATTTTACAGTTTTCCAGACAGATACCTTCTCAGTCTGCATCCATTATCCTTACAAGGAAGATGATCATTATAAATTGGGGTCAATAGCTTTCTCCATATAGATGCTGCTACACTGGTGTGGACAGAACTGTGCTCTCAGCTCTTCCAGTGTGGTACTTCAGTACACTTGAACTGTGCATCATGTGCAATGGCTTTATTTTATGAATGACTTCTTATGCACTTTGTGGCCTTCTTAGGGCTTATGACTTTTCTTCCTCTTACTGATTATCTGAAATCAAACTGTGTTTGAAACATGCAGTTTGGTTTTAAACAAAGCATGTGGTTTGATTTCTGTGTAAGCTGTGCAGGAGTTTATGCTGTAAATCCATAGCATCTCTGTGGCAGTGGTTCTGTAGGCTCTATGTAAAACCTCAAAGCTTGCAGAACAATCAGTCTGGGTTTTTCTTGTTTGCTTTCCTCTATTTTGACCCTTGTCATGTTCTCCACACAGTGTCAAAGTATTTGAGTATTTCATGTAATTCTTCTGTATTAACTGCTCATCCTCTAAAAGCCACCCATAGCAAGGACAGTGACCTTGCAGTGCTGTATTGACTTCCCTGCTTGGAAAATGTTCCCTTTTTAAAGACACAGCATGGTCTGAGGCGTGACCATGATGAACTTGATTGTCTCAAAAAAGTGAAAGGAGTGCTTAAATGTGTTTTAAAGTGGTCTCCTAGAGAGACCACTTTTTCTAGTAGTCTCTCTAGGAAAAGACTGGAGTATTTATGACTGACCTAAGCCTTGATGTGCTGCTTTTGTTCAGATAAATAAATGCAGGAATAGTGACTTACTGTAATTCTTGTGATGTAGAAAGTGGGTCACTCTTCAGGTTATCCGCATTACTCAGTCACAGCCAAAACTTAAAATTGGCAAAGACCATACTCAGCTTTGGAGGTGATGAATACAATGAGCACTTGGAGTAGCCTAGGCTTCATGAGAGTTTCTTTTCTCTCTTCTGTTTGGATACATTGTCCCTTGGTTCTGTGTTTGTCTCCCATTCCTGGGTATTCCCTGGAATTCCCTGGGTACTGTGTGTGCCTCCTCTGGGTGAAAGCAGAGCCCCTGGAGTTGATAAATAGGACATGTTAACAAGGACAATTGAATATGGGAGACAACACCTAAAAGCAGACAATCAGCTTTATTACTCCACCTCTTTAAAGGGTGTCCCGGCTTTGTTTTAAACTTCAGGGGTGATCGTTTTGGCTTCCTTTACATAACCAAACATAACCCCAAAATTTCTTGGGATTTTTCATTATTTTTAAACTACAAGTACCTGCAAAATTACCTCTGATATATTTCCCAAAGATCTTTGAATTATTTATATAGTTTTCTTGATATTTATTATAAAAACTCAAAGGGAATAACAAGATGATTCATTCAATAATATCTTTAACTACAGAGCTGAAAGCAGTGCATTTAAACTTTCCGTTGCTTGGTCATCTTGACTTGTATTTGGGTGTCATGTATTTATGTCAGCCTTGCCTGCGCCAGAGGAAAGGATTTGTGAAGAACTGGCAGTGTTTGGTTGCTCGTTTCCCCGGCGGTGCCGGGAGCCGAGGTTGGTGCGCGGCGGGGCCCGCAGGTGGCGCGCCGTCCCCGGGAGTGGCGGCGGGGGAGAGCTGGGAAACCCATCCCGGGAATGCCGTCCCTGAGCGCCTCCGAGCCCCGCAGCGCCGGGCGGGAACGGGCCGGCTGGGCTCGGCGAGATCCGCTCTGCCTGGCCCGCTTTCTGCTCTGCGTGCTTGGAAGTGGGTTTGCAGCAGGCAGTTGTGGAATTTTTTGGTTGTTTTAAGTGTAACCGAGACGTCGCCTGTTCGCTCATCCATTAACACTGCCCCTGTGTCTGTTTACATAACGCACTCCGCATCTTCCCTTGCTGATTGAGATGTTAATGACAGCGGATTGTTTGTTTGTTAATGACAGTTTCTGCTGTTCTGTTTTTCTTATGACATCTGTAACATTCCTCAGACTGTAGCGTTGTAAAAGAATGCTTCCAGAGACAAAAGAGTGAAGAGCCTTTATAAATGTTGCTTCCTGTTTAAACTGTTCACATTTGGAAAACAAGCTGAATGCTGAAGTGTGCCTAGGTAAATGTACTACTTTTTTCAACTTTCTGTCTGTTAAGACTGAGTTATGTAAGTTTTTTTCAGTTCTTCTATTTAAGAGTCTGCCTACCCTGCATATGTGAACATAACTATGCCCTCAGAGTCATAGCTAAACACTCACAGATGACAGATGGAGAACACTTCAGTACTCATGTGAGGTTTGCTATTATTCTTGCATACATGTAGTTGGCTGTAAACTATGTGCATTTACTCTGTATTTATATAGTTAACTTTTTGTTTGGATTGCTTTAAACTTCAAAGCAAATTAAAATTATGTGCTTCTATTCAAATGTTGCCTTCTGTGCTAAACTGTACACTATTTTTAACCTTTTAATTTTTCTATTATTGATCCATACCAGTGCCTGGATTGTTGTGATTAAAAATGAAAAATTCATTAGGAGATTCCAGTGAATCATTTTATCTTGTGCCATTTTATAGTAGCCAAAAATAAGGTGCGTGTATTGTACCTTTAATACGGCCTTTTTGGAGGGATTCATGACTTAAACTAGTGGTATGTGTTGTGCAGTTGGATTTGAACACAGTTACCTCTGCAGAGCTAAGGGGTCCTGTCTGTCAAGTGAGATTCAGGAGCTGGTGACCATAAAACTCGTGTCCATTTGAAGTGCCAGCTAGCACAAGCCACTGCTGACAAAACTGAAGGGCAGTAATTCCTTAAAATACTCAGAGTTAATTGCATGTGAGGTTATAACCAAGTCCTTGAACCTGACACATTGTTAGATATTGATACTGTTTTTCTTACAGTTGTTGGTGCTTGATCTGATGTCTGTCCTCGGCTTCCTCAGAAATCATTCTGCAAATGCATACACAGGGTTTGTTTGGTGGCTGTGCTGTTTTTCCCCCTCACTATGTGTTCTGGAACTGAATCTTTGCAGCCTCTAATGTGGAGGCAGGCTGGATGTCTCTGATTTGATTCTTACAGCTGTTCAAAGCTACTTCAAAACTTGAATTAAATCAGCACATCTGTGATAACTTTTTTCTTTCAGTAGGTGTAAATGTGAATTGCCTTTACCTTGCTGTACTTTCTAGCTCCCAGGCCAGCCAGGCTTAGAGGTGATCAGTCCTCTGGAACCAGTACAGGCAACCAGTGTGCTTATCCCTGACACATCTGAAATTATGCCTCTAACTGGCGTAGCTGGAATCGTCTGTAATTGATCTTCCACTTTTACCCTGCAAAGGAGGCACTTTGGCAGGGCAGAGCTCAGGGTAAGTCTGTGGGGATGTTTTGCTGTTCATGCTGCTTTACAACCCCTTCTGCTAGAGGGGTTATGTTGAGCTTGCCATGGTCAAAAAGGTTGTGTGTAAAATGAAGGTGTATTTCGACTGCTAATTGGTTATGACTTGGCATTAATGCATCAGTGCAGTCTGACAGAGATGCAGCCTAAAAGCATGTGAGGCTTGACAATGATGTCTTTCACAAAGGAGAGCCCTTGAATTTGATAATGCACTTACACTGAAATAAAATGTACTTCCAAAGACAAACACTCATCTTGTATGTGCTGCTGCCGGCCACTGTGCTCTGTGCTGACTCAGAACATCCTTATCTTCCTGCACAGCTTCTGTAAAAGGCAGGAAATTCCAGGACTGGAATCCAGTTTTCATGAGCAAATTGATGCAAACAAAATGGTGTCTTGAACTGTGAAAGACAGATTGGAGCACAGGAGCTTCTGTTTGTGTAGATGAAATATTTCAAGGGATGCTCCTAAGACTGGGCTCACTACTGCAGAGACACCTCAGTGATGAGGTTGTGTGAAGCTCTCCAAGACAAGCTCCAGATGGTGAAATGCTGTTAATTCTGGGTAAACCTCTACAAAGGCAATGTTTCCTCCATTATCTGTGGCTGTTGGAAAGGGGGTAGCTTTTCCTAGTCCTGCTCTTTAGCAGACACTGGGGATGGGACTGAGGGAGTATGTGTTGGAATTGTCTGGAGTGTAACCAAAGTGCAAAGCAGTCTGTTCTGAGACTTGGTCATCCATCCAAACTTCTGAAATGCAACATGCAAGTGAGGCAGCAGTTAAAGAGGAAAACTGGGCTCATGTATCTGTAGCAGAGCTCTAAGTCCATCCCTCTTCTGCAAAGTATGTTACAGACATAAAGGTAACTGGCCAGTAAGCAAGAATTGCTGGTGTTAAAATAAGCTGATGATTATTTGTGATTGTCTGTATTTCACATGAAGTAAATGCGGGAGAGCCAGTCTATATGGGGTTTTTGTGCAACTATGGGATGTGAAGCCACAAAGGAAATCTCTTGTTTATTCTTACATGGGTAGGATCTTGATTAAAGTGGAAGTGTTTTGTAATGGGCACTGTTGGATTGCTGGCGCATACTGCGAGTTCTGGGTGGCCTCTGCTGAGGACTTTGACAAGAACTGCTCTTGGTATTGTCAAAATCATTTGGTGTGGTCAATTTTTTTTTTCTTTCTGTATATATATGGATATCTTTAAGCAGTTCATCACTTTAACTGAACAGTGTAAGTTATTGTGTTGGTGATCTGAATCTGTCCTGGTCCAGTGCCACGTGATGCTTTTCTGGCAGCAGTATATTTCTGTCAGTGTCTGAGGATTGACAGAAGGACATTGTCATATGCTACAATGTTAGGAGAGAATATATGGCTTTCATAGGGAATGCTCTGGGCTGGTTCATCCTGGTGCATTCCTGTTTGCATGTAGTGAGGGAGAGTTTCTGCATTAAGCAAGGATTTGGAGTGTTGACTGGGGGAGGTGTGTGGGCATTGTAAAGTTTTCAAGGGAACTTGGTGAGAAGCTGTCCTTTCCAAATTACGGGCTGAGAATTTCCCTGGAAAGCATAAAAATCTGGAAGTTGGACACATCTGAGTTAGTGCAATAGGAAGCAGTATCCTTGCCATAACAAGAAGAAACAGGTAAAAATAGAGTGAAAGAAGTGAGTAGGTAGGTTTTACTGATGTTTTTGTGATTTCAGGTTAGAGGTGTAACAATATTTTTAAATGGAAAAGGTGTCCCCTCTGTCAGCAGTTCTCACCCAAGGGAAAAAAGCTCTCCAAGTACAACTTTGCAGAATTTTTATCCTAGTTTACCTGTGCTAGACTCTTGCATGGAGAAGGTAATATTATGGATACTTTTCAGGGCAACATCAGACTCTGTGCTATTTCTAGCTCCTCAAGACCTCCACAAGAATGCCCAGCAGAAATGTTTCTGGGAACTCAGATCACTTCCCTCTGAAGAGAAAAGGCCAGTTCTCCTAGGACTCTTCTATTTCTCTCAGGATAGACTTTGGCTAAAATGACCACCAGCAAGAGCCTTTTGGATATGGATGCTGAAGGGGGAGCACACCTCCTGACAGAAGGTGCTCCCCACTTTCTGTAGTTTATCCTTTGGGTAGGAAAAGGAAGTAAATGCTGAAGAAATAACAACTCTGTTCTTGCTAAGAAAGCCCAGTAAGTGTGAATCTGTTCCCAGAAGTGGGTCATGCTTCAAGGAATTCTGAGAGAAGTCACAATGGATTTGCCTAGGTATTCTCTTTCAGCCTATCTGGGAGCAAGGTCTGCTTGGGGAAGAGTTTCCTTCCTCATTCCCTGGAAATAGTTGAAGACAGATCCTGCTGTTAAGACTTTCACTGCCCACAAATGCTGCTTCCTGCAGAAAATTCTTACTGAAGTGCAAATAACTTTTCTTTTGCTCTGGCTCCTAAAGGCAGGCAAGCAGAATTTGTTTCTAAGCTGGTAAGTTTTCATTACAGTTCTCAGTTACTTTCATTCTGTCATTTCTGGAGGTATTTTTTTCTCTTCTGCCTCTCCTGGAATGCAGTTAGCAGCAAAAGTTTAGAGTTCTGTTGTCCTGCACTGCCACTGTAAATGCTTCTGGCCTTTGCAGGGACTTGCAAGTTGATTTGGGGAGCTCCAGCTGGATTTGTGCTGGATATGCTTAGAGACTTGAAATATGCTTTGAATTACTTGAAACAAGAATGATCTATTATCATTCACACATTTTCCTGAGAGACTACTTGAGGGGAAATACTGAAAAATGACAACCATTCAGCTCTGCTTGTAGGGTGGTCCAATATTATTCCCTAATTCATTCAGGCAACAGACAAAAGATTTAAAGTGCTTTCTTTGCAATACTAAAAAAAAAAAAAAATCACAAAACCAGTATAAAAAATATTGACCTTTCCCCATTAGGGAGAAGAATATCTGCCCTAGTGCCTAATTGTTATAAACCGAGGAAACCATTGCCAAAACTTTATAGCTTGGATGTAAATGGAATATTGCCTCTCGAGCAGGAGCAGCTTAGAACTGTTAAAACCACACACACACACTTGGCCACACAGGGCTGAAGCAGTTAGAGCCAGCATTCCCCAGAGCTCAGGGCAGCCAGAACTAAACTTTCTTCCCATCACCTTCTTTCCCAGGGTAAAAAATTGTTTCCTTATGGCGGGGCAGGGACACTGGAGTGGTCCTCAGGTATTATGGGATATTTCAGTGGGACAGCATTGTAATTCTCAGGATCTGAGCTTTTCACTTGGGCTGTCACTTACCTCACCCTTCTCCCCCTCCACGGAAAGGTGATCAGAATTAATTTGTGAGGGATGGGATTTTTAGAGGTGACAGACATGGAAAGAGGCCGAAAGCTCAGTAAAAGTATGAGAATACTGGCTTACCTGAAAAGACAAAAAGATATGACCACCCTCTCCTTCCCAGATAGCTTGAGAAAGATAAATCTTTGTGAAACTTTGAGCTTTATTCATCCCTAGCTGTGGAATGACCTCTATTATTCAAATGGAGAATTGGCAACATGTGGTGGCAGTATCTGCCAAGCTTCCTATTCCTGAAGAGGAAGTAAGATTGGGATCTGGCACTTCCTAAAGAAGGTTTCAGGCAAGGAGACAGCATCTGGAGAAGGCAGGGAGCTTCAACTGCTTCTCTAAGTCCCCGGGATGGACAAGGCTCTGAACTGAATTCAGTGTTACACAGTATATACACCTTACTCAATTATATCCAGTCTTTCCAGTTTGCATGTTCTGGAAAAGGAGTAGAGGAGCTTCCCTAGCACCTTGTTTTTCCTCAGCCTCATGTTCACATGCAGCCTTGAAGGGAGATGGAACAAAGCTGCAGCAATTCCCAAGCCTGCTCTTTGCTCGAGCCAGACATAAAAGTCAGAGGGGTAAAGGGTGACTTTAAACTGTTTACAAGGAACAAAAGCTGTGTAGCTCTCCTCCTGATTTGACTCTGCATCCATTTACTAAATGTTTATTTCCTGATGTGTGTTCGTACAGTTTTTCTTTCAGTTGTAGGTTTTGATGATAAAAGCAGTAATGGATGGAGAAAACAGGATTATCTCACTAGGTACAGCAGTTTTTCTACAAGAAAACTGAAGTAGCATTGCAAAAAAAAGCTTCTAACAGAAACATCCACAAACATCCTGAGCTCATAGACTAAACAGCATTCTTGGGACTGAGCAAGAAGCCTGGCAGTCTCTGCTAAAGGCAGGGTAAGAGTGGAATGTCAGCAAAGTCACCCCGAAAAATAATAGGTGGGCTGTATGTAAGAGAAGGATAAAATGGGTTAAGTTGGAAGTAGCCTGAAATTCATCTCATTCCAACCCCCCTGCCATGGACAGGCCACCTCCACTAGATGGTGTTTTTCATACTGATCCTGGCTAATTCACTCTTTTACATGAAATTAAGGCAAAGACAAAAGGAAAAGAATTGAGGTATTAGTCAGCTGAGCTTTGCATAAGGAAAAGCGAATTATCAGCTCACTCCACTGCAGGGAACAATTTAGCAGTAGTGTTCTCAAAATGGTTTATTATGCTTAAGTAGGCATAGAGTTCTTTCTACAGAAAGGACTGAGGTGACCATAATATGAGATTATTTAAAACCTCACTGTCAGCTATAGTCTCCTACGAAACTATGTTGAGGGAATTATTATTGTAACATTATTATTGTAACATTGAGGAGTGTTAATCATGAACAACCTGGTCTAGTGGGAGGTGGGCCTGCCCATGGCAGAGGGGTTTGGAATGAGATGTTCCTTCAGGTCTCTTCCAACCCAAACCCTTCTGTGATTCTATGAGCAGGACCTCTTTGTGCAAGCTACAGACGTGCACCTTTGGAATGTCAGCCACCTTCTAAGCGGGCCCCAGTTGATGCAGAGTATTTTAGGTTACTATTAATGCATGCAAATTAATTTTCTGCAAACTAAGTAAGAAAGATGGTGTAGTCAAACTAATTCTTGATTTAGCTTTCTCTTGGTTTAGCTTTTGAAGATTTAGGAGGGTTAGTGGGAAGAAAAGCATTTCCACCTGTAATATCTGATTTGATTTAACAGAGCTGTAATTTAGCCTGTTAATTTGAAGCGTTACAAAGTGGTTAGTTGTGAAAAAGCAATGTAAGTCCAGGAGACCCAGAGGGACTAGTGAAAAGATGCCTATTTTTATAAAAGGTCATTCTGAACTTTTGCCTCTGAAACTGAGGGCTTGTTCTTGACCTTGGCATTTCTGGTCTCTGGACTGAGGGTGATCAAGAACATTGAAAACAGAGCTGTAGAAGACTACCCATTTTCACTTATTATGGAAACTGATAGTTTTGCAAGTATGCAAAAATTTGATCCAGTGTACAGTGTGCTTTTTCTGCCAGCCAACCCTCCTATTCATGGCGTAAATGACTGCACTTCTCCCTCTGGGCAAAATAGTGAATTTGTTCAGGCCCAAATATGTCTTTTCATGATGAAACTTTACCCCCTCCTATCAAAAGCAGCTTTTTTTTCATACAGTAACATGGTTTTCCCACTGTTTTTCTAGTCATAAGAATTTCAGTGCAGAAACAGCGGTGTGGTGTTTTGGGAATTGCATACCAGCTAAAGCAATTCCAATCATTGTTCTTCCAGCTGTATTTCCTCCCCTCCGTGGACCCCCCACTTCAGCTTTTCCAGGTTAGTGGGAAGTCAGTAAGAATTAATGAAGGTAAAATTACATGAATGCCTAAAAGATTAATTTATGCTGATTATTTCCTTGTTTACAGGCAATCAAATATCTCCTAACATGAACAGAAAGTCTCTAATGTGGTGAAAAGCCTGATACTGCTTAAGAAAGCACTTTGAAGGTTAAAGATAATGTTAATATCTTACAGTCAGAATTATGTGCAGCACAGTAGGGTCACCAACAGTAAACCATGAATGGGTCATAGCACTTACAGAACAGAAGTACCACATAAATTCACACTCATAAATAACATCTGCAGTCCTATAGGACAGGAAAGGAAGTATATTTGAGCTTTCTCATATTTTCCTTCAGTATGTGAAACGTTATGAGAATTCTTATTTAAGGTGATTCAGTGTAAAGGGGTGTACATATAAATTACAGAGATCAAGCTCTTAGGGCTGGATTGTAACATTTTGTTGAGCTTATTATGATTGAGGTTCATTCTGTATTTGTAGTTTCTGATTATATCAACCTAATTGTCAATCAGAAAATCTTGACCCACGCTGCTTAAGATGTATTTGGCACTAACAGCAAGTTTTAGAATTAACAAATCAAGTGAACTATCTACTGTTCTTCCTACAGAGTCCATTTGCAGAGCTCTCTGTCTGAAATGTCCCTGCTCTCCAGAGTGTCTCCAGACACTAGGAAGAGGTGGTATTTTATATAACCAGTCAATATAAAAGCATGATTCAGAGTGGGAAGCCTAACAAAAAGCAACAAAGCCAAGACCCAAGTCTTGAATAGCCTGGATAGAGCTTGAATATATCAGTGTATAAAGATGTTAGTGCTTTTCTTCACATGACTGATAAATGTTTGGAAGTGGTTATATGAGTTGAAAGAGAGACTCTCTAGTAGGTCACACTTCTAGTAAAGTTTCATTGTTGATATTTTCTATACAGGCTGATAATAAGGATAAATTTTGTGGTTGATAAACCTGGTAAATTCCAATAAGTCATTAAGTTGCTTACGACATGAAAGCATCTAATGCCTTGCTGTGCTGTCTGCGGTGCTGCTGTTTATGTAGATCATAATACACCTCCCAAGGATGTATACAATTCGCAGAAATAGGACCCTAATGTGCAGGTTTAGTATTACTACTGAGAAACAGTGTGATTTGCAGGTGGTTTATGGCTTAAATGATGACAGAAGACTACACAGTAGAAGCTTAAAGCCCATAGGAAAGGTGAGTAACTTGTTCCAGTTCAGAAGTGTCCTTGCCCAGCTCCCCAGAAGGGCCTTGCCACTCAGCTAACCTGGTACAAACCTGTGTTGTTACTGTTCTGTGACTCTTGTGCAAGGCTTGAGTAGCAACCAAGGCACCTACAGGCACATAAGAAATTAGTCCCCTCTCACTTAGCAATGCAGGACTAAACAGAGATTCTTGTGTGGTTAAATCCAGGTCCTTGTTGTGGGAGCTTGTGGCCTATACCATTCATAAATCTACCGGGCTTCATCTTTAAACTAATTAGGTTACTTGTTCCACTGGGAGGTTACCTCAAAACCTGGCTTTCTTGTGTTGAAACTGCTCTAATTTACTGTCCTAGCAAGAGTCCATGGAAATTGAGATCACCAGTGACAATAAGTGCCAACAGCCCTCTAAAGAGTCACTTGTCATAGGCACTTTGCATTGGAGACAGTTTCCTTGATTTCCCTTTTTCTGCTGGCTTTCTTTTGCTTTTGAGTAGCACGGGGGAATATCTTGCATATGGAAAAGTGGCCTGGGTTGCCTTGTTCTTGGATTTGCGTAGTAAAAACGCTGTCTTATTTTTATTTTAAAACAGTTCATCATGTTTGTACAAACAGGCTGAATAATCAGCCAGCTATTGTATCTTACAGTTAGCAAACAGCACAGCTGGCTCAGCTTCTGTGCACCCCAGCAGTTAGTTCAGACTGACTCTCTTGGATTGTTTCTGCTCTATCTTGGCTCTCAATTGCTGGTTTGCAGCAGTGACTCACACATTCTGTACAAGTTTTTCTGTGGCTCTACAGACACTAAATTTCCTTTCGGTTAGACGTGAAATTATGACACCATTGAAATGCAACCTCATAATATTTTTGCTTGCATCCTTCTGTGGGCTTGATTCTGCTCTCCTAACTTGCCTAAATAAATCCTACTCATTTGATGCCATCATGCCAGCCTACTACTGCTCTTCCAGCAGCACAGTGTAAGGCTGTCCTGAAAAAAAAAACATTCCAGTGGTTTTTAGCTCTCCTTCATTGCTGCACACCTACAACTGCTCCTGTAGCTTTGGGAAACTGTTGTCCTGATGTTATTTTATTGTGTGTGTCTGACCTTCAAGCCTACAGAGTCCTTCAGTGGTGGGGTTGTTTGAAGTCACGGGAGAGTCAGCACTTCCATTCCTGGCTCTGCAGCTGCGCACAGCACCCGTAAATCACGTTACCCTCTCAGTGGGAATTAGCCACGCACTGACAGGCTGTGGATATAAATAACAACCTGTGTGGAACGTAAGGTGCATTCAATTGATCTGTCTGATAATAAAATAATTCGCTGGCAGCTGGTCTTTATTACAAATTTCGTCGCTGTTACTGAAAAAGCTGAGTTGTTATCCTCCCTTTTTTTTTCTGAGAAAGTTTTCCATTTCCCATTATTTCCTGCTGGGAACCCTATAATTCATAAAACAGGTGACTGCCCTGTACTGATTGAGGCTAATGCCAACAGAAAGAGTCCTGAAGGGGGGGAAAACAGCTCTTCCTGTGGGGGAGAAAGCTGTTTCTGTAGAGAGTTAAATCACTGATTCTTTTTTTTTTTTTTTTTAAATCTGTCTTCATTTGGGCTACTCTCAATGCCAAAGAGAAATAGATTTACAGGTATTTTAGTGAACCACAAAAAGCTGTCTCTTACTTTTCCCTTCGACAGAAATAGCTTTCTGCTAATTTCAGAAAGGCCTTCTCTGGACACTGTAATTAGAGTGGTTTCCTGCATTCCTCTAGATGAGAGTTTGTTTCATTCAAAAGGGATTATACATCTTGGGCTCAGAGAGTCTTTAAATTAGAGCTGCCTAAGTGTAACTTAATTTATGCCAGCATTCTCTGTCCCTCAGGCTGTTTTCTTGTGCCCTCACATAAGGTGCTTTCACCCAACCCAACTGCAAGTCCTAACACAAGCCTTGCATAAGTGAAGCCATTAAATTGACAAGACCAAATGGGGAAAAATATTATAGGTGCATAACAGTCAAATTATAGACTTAAATGAGTCAAATCATAGTTAATTTTCCTTTTTATTATTAGAATTTTGTTTGGATTGTTTGGGGATTTGGGGAATCCTATGAAGCTGAAGTAAATCCTTTGATGTTTAGCAGGTTATGAATATTTTCTTCATGACATCCAATTGCCATACTCATGCTTTGAGCTAAACTAACTTCACTTCATGAAGAAAATGATCATTGAAACCATACAAAACTCAAATAAGTAGCAGATTCTGTGGCTCTAGTGCTGGACTGCTTTCAGTAAGGAATTTTCTTTGTCATTATTCAGTTGAGATTTTGCAGATGAAAACCATTTGTATTTTTTCCCCTCTTCTGAGACAAAGAGAGAGGAATATTTTGCTATCACCAAAATTTCTTCAGGGTCTGTGATAAGTGAGCACATTGGAAATAATCTTTGTTTTCTCAACACAGAACATTTCAGAGCAGGACTGGCTTTTGTCTGAGGCAATGCATTGTCATCAGCTCTCAGCACAATTCCCTGAGCTTCTCGCGGTCAGACACTTTTAAGGACAACTCCTGTGCAGGAAGATGAACTGGGATGTGGCTGAGGAGTCTGAGTGAGAAGTGACCAAAAATATTTGAAAGGCATCACACACAGGACAACTCAGCAGCTCCGTGGGATGGACTTGCAGGGAGGGAGAAGGGGAGCCGCTGAAGGGATGAGTATTCAGGCTATTTATAGGCTTCCTTCCAAATCTTGGTTGGAAGGCTGGCTTGCTTCCTAAATCTTAGTGAAGCTATCAGATCAGCTGTATTACTTGTACAGATTTTTATTAATAGAACTGCTGGAGAGACTTTTGGTTTCTTGTGCCAAAATGTAGAGAACTATCACCACAACGTAAAACAAAAAGCAGGCTTTTTAAAATCACCACACAAAACCTCAGTGGTCCTGAAATGAAAATATAAGTAGGCCCAGAGAACAAGAATAAAAAAGCATAAATTTTGTTGCATCAAGCATGCTGTTCTGAAGGGGAGCTGTGAATTCAGCTTTGAATATTTTCTTGTCACAGGGGTTGCTGTGACCTTCACAGTAATGAAGGGGAAGGAGCTCCAGATTGAAGGGAACAGGGCCTTCTTTCACTTGCATGAGTGTCTGAAGCTCTCCAGTTTTCAGACTGGGAGGTTGTGTTTGACCATTCTGCACCCAGTTCTGACTGCCCTGCAAGGAATGCTCCTGGAGCTGCCCATTCCCCTGGCCTGGAAGCAGCAGTGCATAAATAAAGCTGGATTTGTGTGTGCCTCTTCCCGGGCCAGGTTGAAGACTTTCTTTTCCAGCATTGCCCACCTGCTGTCACCATTCCCTGTTGGAGGCCGTTTCCTCTTGGGTGTGGTGCCATGCACATCTCAGTGAAGCTGCTTTCTAACACAAATCAATTTGAATACTCAGAACTGTGCTTTTATTTAACAGATCTTTTTGTCAGGAAAGCATTAGAATATGCTTATATGTGATGTCTTGCTGCAGTAAAAGCCAGAGACAGGACAAGCAGCTGGGGAGGGGATTGGAGTGGCTGAGTTTCAGTGCTCCGAGCACCTGGACACACCTGCAGGTGGGTATCTCCTAAAGCTGTGCTTTAAATGTTAAATTTTCTTTCCCACAGAAATAGTAGTTAAATACTTGGTTCCCATTGAAAGTCATGCTGAAGGTCAGGAGCTGGGTGTTTAACTCCCATTTGTGTCTTTTGAAAGCCTCCATTTTTTATTTTGCCAGTGTGCAGCAGCATTAAAGTCCAGCAGGCCCAGCTAATTTTGAGATACTCAATATAAGAAAAAAAATTATAATGTGAAAATGCTGTTAGATTTTACAAACCTGCTTTGCAATGCAAAACTCATTCACAGCAAAGTTGAATCAAAGGCTCACCACTGCCAACTAATTATTTAATGTTCTCCAGCTAATGTTGCTGTGCTGCCAAAAATGTGTGCTTCCATCTTTTTCTTTTCTCATTAGAAGAGGATAAGCTCATAAATTATTTTTCTGCTTGAGTTGTTTGATTTGGACTAAATTTTCCTTTGTGAAACTATATGTCTGCTCCCTCTGCTCACCAGCAAACTTGGAAAAAATGGCACATCATCTCTTTGTTGCTGAAGCTAGAAGCAAATACATTTTAATTGGGTTTTATCACACTTCTCAAACAAAATATATTAAAAATCTTTATGCAAGAATCCAGAAACCAAAATGAATGTGCGACTACTTGTTTCTACAAGGTTTGAATATAATGGTACAAAATAAGGTGGTGGTTGGTTGGTTGTCAAAGACTTCAGAGATTTGCCTTCGGTTTGCCTCTGCTGCAAACCATTGCAGGTGCTGTAACATTGCTGACAAGTAGCTTAAAAAAGGCTTTCCTTAGTACACACAGGAGAACTAACCCTGGACTTCAGGTGCAGTTCAGAGGTGTTGAGGGTAAAGCAGGGAGTCTAACAGCTGGACACAGATGCCCCTCAGTACCATCTGCCACCAACTCAGGGGGGCTTTGCTGCACACCAGGACTAAACAAACACTGGCATTCTGTCCACGTAAGTCAGGGGCTGCTGATGTGAGTGCAGCTACGATCCCTTGGATCAAATACGTGTCTCCTTGTTGCAATATCCAAAGATAAGCATTTTCTAGTAGAGGTTTATTCTTCAGACACAGCAGCTCGTAGCTCTCCCATCTGGAGCTAGGATTTCATCAGTTCTTGTAAACAGCATATTTCAGTCTGGTTCAGAGGCTGGGAAAGAAAGAAAGAAAGAAAACCTGGAATGTTACTGCTGTGATTTAGTAAATAATGCTGTCCTTCTATTGCAGTGCCACACTGTGCTTCCCTCAGAAGGGACAGGGTGTTGCTTGGATTACATTCCATAGAGACACGGTTTCCTGACAGCCCTCACTCCCACCCAACCACCTGTGCTGCTGAGGTCTCAGTGGCATCTGTGACTGACAGGCACCCAGTGAGGCACCAGCCAGCTGCTCTGTGCAAGAATTCCAGAGACCCTTGCGGACCAGATTCCCAGCTTTCACTATCACTGCAAACAGAATTTGTCCTCTCATTCTTGCACCAGGGTCTGACCAGCCCTGCGTGAAGCTTGTCAGATTCCTGGAGATCACAGGTGAGGAGAACACATCCATAAGGTGAGGAAGGCTTCCTGTGCAGTATTTCAGTGGCACCAGGGCACAGCAGAGCAATGGTTGGAAACAAGGGCAAAACACTGGGCAAAACAGGAGAATTTTCATCCAAACAGTTACTGATCCCTTACATATCCTTAGTGCAGAGACAGCTTGCAATGGTCAACTGAAAGAAATACCGCAGTTCAGCTAAAGCAAACCTGAACTTATTGAAATAGAGATGTTCCTAGGAATAGGAAGCATTTGTATTTGTTTTGAGAAGTAAAGCCAGCAGGAGGTCCCTTTGGGCTAAGAGTCAAGGTCTGAGATCTTCAAACTGAGGTCTCACGACAAGGCATTTCTAAAAATGTGTAAATAATCAGTCTGTCAGACTTTTGGCAGAGCTTTTGCTTACGTCTCCATAGTGAACCTGACAGTTCTAGTGCATGGAACTGGTCAGTCAAAGAAGTAATTTGAGGCATTAAATGGTTGTATCCCCAGATATCTCATATCTGTCAGAGCTGGATTCCTGCCAGCTAAATTCAGCATAAAACACTCTATGGAAGTAAATGTCTTTAATGCCACTGGGGAAATGGAACTAAGAAAAGGTGAGCTGAGGTCTTGGTGTCAGTGGTTGAAGAATCTGAAGCAGAACCTGGCAAAGCTGTATAGCAAGCTTGGATTTATCAGATCTATTTCAGCAAATGGATGTGTGAGACATTAGTCTAAATGCTTGAATTTGATTAGGGGAGAAAAGAGACAATGCTGAATTTCCATAGGCAGAGAGATGTCTCTGGATCTCAGCTGACTTCACACACGGTAGTGATCCAGTGGCAATCGAAAGCATGGCAGGGAATTTCAGATTATTATATGAATTCCAGTCCTGATGAAGACAAGAGTAGAGGCGGTTGGGTTTTTGGTTTCTTTTTTTGGTTGGGTAAACTGTATTTTTGGATTTATTGCTATTTTCTGGCTTCTGAATACGCAACGTGTTTGACCTCACACTGCATAGAATTTGTAGATCAGGTTCCTAAGTGTCCTTGACCTCCAATGTGGATGCTCTGTTGCAGTTTATTGTAGTACAAAAGGGAGGAAGATGCTGCAGACATTCAGATGGCAAGTTAACTTTTGTAGAAAACTTTTTTTTATATCATGGGCAGCCTTAAAGACCATACACCGCACCTGCCTCGAAACTCAGGCCTCAGACCTCTGGTGTTCTGACAGTGATTGAGATGGTCTGTGCCTGAGCCTGCTGAGTTCTGGCTCTTTAGGGGCATTACAAATGAAATCACAGCACCCAGGAGAGACCTTGTGTTGAGTAGCCTGAAGACAATCCTAAATCATAAAAGCCTCCTGACAGCATGGCACAGAGCTGGAGTCTTGGTCTCTTGCTCTCCAAGTCTCCATATCCATTCATCTTGTCAGCTGGCACTACACAGGACAGAAGAATAGAGAAAAAACACAGAAAATACTCAAAGTGCTAAAAACGTTACCCTGCTTTCAGAGATTGCTGAGCTTCCATGTGCCTGTTTGCCATCTTCAACCACGGCCCTGCAGGCATTTAAGGATGGCTGTGTAGCTGGGAGGGATTGAGCAGTGCATCCAGACTTCCAGCCTCCTTCTACCTGGGTTCCTGGCATCAAGAGATGCAGTGCAAGTTCTGATCTTGATCAAGCTCATGGGAGTTGAGGCGACTTGCAGGGCTGAGCAGTTGGGATCCTGGGCTCAGTAAAACTGCATTCACACTCACTTGTGTCAGCATGGATGTGTGGTATCCTCAGGAAAAACACTGGAAGTGAGAAGAGAGCACAGCAATCCAGTTATACGCAAAGGAAGAGACAAACTCCCCTTGGATGCTTCCAGGTCACTTGCCAGGTTTAACTGCCAACTCCTTCCTCCTGAACTTCATGCCAACCTTTCCATTGCAGTGGCCACGTCCGTATCTAACAGTCTGAGTAAAGAGGTCTCTCTACAGTGGATATTAAACAGTTTATGCCCCAGGCAGTGAGAGCCCATTTAGCCACTCTTCAGAAGGCTGAAGGAAATCTAAAAAGAATTTTTAGCAGAGCTGCAGTAAAATCATTCAGAGCCATCTTATTTGCTGTCTTGAGGTGGTTCTGCTGCAGCTGAGATACTGCTCCTGCTCTAGGAAGAAGTGGCATTAGTCCAGCTTGCAGAATCCATTTCCCTGAGCTGGTGCTCCTTGGTGGGTGGTGACTAATGCAGCTGAGAAGTGCCACCATATGGCTCAGGGATGCTGAGAACCTTCTCCGGGTTCAGTAACTGCTCACAAGTAGCTCTGTGTGTAACAAATGTTTCCATCAGGGAGAGTGCGATTCACCCAACCGTGCCCCTGATGAGCTGCTGTGAACGTGCACTGTGAGCTGTGATTTAAATTGACAGAAGCATCGAAATTTGTAACAAAGAATTTTTATCTTCCATCCGTATTATTACATAGCTGTGTCCCATATGCCTGCCTCCCAAATGCACTTGTGGCACTTGGAAATCTTCTGTTTCCTCCCAGCTGAGAATCAAGAAAGAGGATGGAAATACTGAGTTACTCTTTATTCAATTCTTACATTTGTTTCTGCAGAAACAGGTTTGTGGAGTTTGTTGCTGGTCTTACTTTTCATTTACAAATGCACTCTGGATAGAAGCAGCTGGTTTTAAAGTGCATTAAGTAAGACATGCTTTAAAAAGAAGTTCAGAAATCATTGCAGAGATGACTAAAGATTTTATTTTGTAAACTGCATGCTTTATTTTAAAATGCTGCCAAGTATTGATTGTAGTCTTAAAAAAATCCAAAGGACAGAGAACCTAAGTCAGAGACAGGATATTAATAGATACATTATCAGGTAAAAATAACAACTAATGTTTGGGGGAAAAGGGCATTTTCCTATTAGTTCACCAAATGCCCTATAAGCAGTACATTAAACTCCTGTCTTCCGTTCTCTTGGGTTTCTGGTTTGCCACACGTCTCCCAGTGCAGCCTTGGAAAACAATGAAAGGCAGAAATAGCTGTAGGGTTTGCACCAAATCCTTCGTGCCTTTGACACCTTTTGTTTCAAATTCGTGCTGTAGTATCTGACAGAGATGTGTCTGCCTGCAGGTAACATAACAGCCCGTGCTGCACTTAACTGTATCCTCCGTCTGTGGCATTTAGAGGGAGTGAGCAGGGGAGGACTGGATTGTGCCACTGCAGGCAGCTTCCAGTTGTTTCCTTGTACAGCTCGCATCGGAGGAAGTTCTCCTGCTGGGACCTCCCAGTGAATCTGCTCCGCTGCAGTTGGTTACATGCACAAGTGCTTAATGTGGTTTCCAGCTGTCCTTTGATATGAACCAACAGGTAGATCCTACAGGGAGACACAGTGTCGTGGGCACAAAGATCTGTAAGGAAACCGTGTTCCTTCCAAAGGACATTTTGTTCTCTGCTCTCCTAATTATCCCTTCGTTTGGGCAGCCTTGTTGTCTGGGAGGTGTTCCTTTGGGGCAAGCAGAGGTGGAAGATCTGCTACATCTGGATGCACTGAAGCACAGTCACTTGACAGATAACACACTTGAGGTTTTACTTAATGCAATTGGAAGTATAATTCAAAACTAGCATGAGCCAAGTTCAGGATGGTGAACTGCATGGACTGAAACATCAAGGTCAAGAGCAGAGTGGGTCCATTAAGGGTCTGTGAAACCTTCCAAACAGCTTTTTCCTGCTGATAACACAAATGGTGCTGTTTTAAGACTGTTCTGTTTGACAATATTGCAGTGGATGGTGATGAAAGAGGATTATGCTAAAACTGAGGGCATATGTTATCTAATTAACATTACGTATAAAATTCTGGCTGGGTTGTGCAGGGAGTTCTGTGCTAGGACAAGTCGATGGTGTAGTGATAAGTCCTACCTTACACTTAGATCTTTCTGCAAAAGCATTTTTAAGGATTTCAATTTTACTGGATTATGCTCTTCCCTAAATTGAGGGGATGGTACCAGATTTACACAGACTTTTGGGGAGGCATTTGGGTGGTTAAATCTACTGCTAGGGTAAGACATAAAGGGTAGAATCTCCTAGGTTGCAGTTCAACCATTTGCATTCCTCTAGTGCAGAAAAAGCCAGGGAATTGTCTATGCCTTGCATCAGTTTCATTGGAGGTATTGGCCGCCTGGGACTGGGGTTTGGGAAACAGGGGAACAATCAGCCTGCTCTTAGGCTTGGAGAGCCAGCAAGGGGGCTGCTGTAAATGCAGTTCAGCTTCCATTTGAGGGGTGGCTGCTGCTTCTGTTTCCAACTACAGCTCATCGAAAGTCAGTTTCAGAAAAGGACTGACGTCTCTTGCTACTTTTTGCACAGTTCTTATGCATTCCAAGTTCACTGGTGGAGAGGGAAGTGTCTGTGCAATCAGAGCCTAAGGCTCACTCGAGCAGCTGGATTAAAAGAGCACTTATCTTCCAGCAGTACCCTCATTCTTTAGGTACATCCAGAGGCACTGGTTTCAACAACACAAATAGGAAGCTGTATAAATGTACATTTCATGGGCCTAAATAATGTTATATCAGGGAAGGGATGATAAAGCCACCAATGTTCTTGTCTATACAGAGGCAGACAATCTTTAAATCTGACAAATAATTAGAAAAGAGCATGTGTTAATAGTAATTAACTTTGAGTGGTGTCTTGGAAAGCATGAGGCTTTGCTTCATGGAGCCACTGACTGATGGCTGGATGTTGGTGCTTGTTTTGTTGTACAAGTGAGTGATGCAGTAAAGCTGATGATATTTTGCTGAGGGCAAGTCAAGAGAAAATGAAATAGTGCATGTTGGATGTTGTACATAACACTAAAAGAACTGTACTGCTTTCCACTGTCTCCAGCCTGGCTTCTAAAGAAAAAAGACTAATGAATTCCCATTATCCTTGACAGTGTCTGTCTCATGTCTCTCAAATTACCTCTCCCGATCTGTTTCTCTCCCTGTTGGCTAATTCCTGTCAAATCTCTTTGAGGCAACAGTCAAAATTATGGTCAAACAAGTTCCTTCCTAGTAGACAGTGTTTGGGCAGAGAAGCTCCATGGAGTGTCTTTATCGAGGGGAACACCACAGGGTGAGTTTGTACCTGACCGAGCATCAGAGAAGCCACCAGGGAGTGAGGTCTCTGCCAAAGCCTCAGTTTAAGCTCTGAGTTGTGGGAGATGAAGCAAAAGCGGTTCTGCTGCTCACAAAGCAAATTGGCATCACTGAGTTGTGGCTGAGTAACACTGGAGATTGTCTCTCTAGGTTTCTTAGGGCCTTGAGACTTCCTACTCCTGTAGCCATCCCGTGGAGCTGAAAGTCACAGTAATTAAATGCCTGGGTGAGACGGTGCTGTTGGCACCATGACAACAAATGTCTTTCACCAGAAGAAAATTTGTTTTCCCGAGTTTGTAGTTTATTGGATTTAATGGTAATTTGATTCCTTAACTGCTTTGTGAGCCCTTAGTCAGAAAAGCAGCTGAGACTCTGAATTTCTGCCCATCTTCATTGCATTAGATGAGGGGAAATTTCCCTAAGCATCCATCAGATTTAACAATGACTAATCTTCAGTAACAGCTGGAATAATGCAGAAAGCACTCGTTATGCAAAAATCTGCAAACAAATGGCAAGTACAGTTCCTTGCTTCTGTTTCCACAGTTGAAAATGAGAAAGCTTTTGCAAAGTCATGGAAACAAAACAGCTGCGCTAGTCTGGAAACAGCAGCCCTGCACAGCTTTTCAAGGAGAAAAGAAGAAACCTGATGCTTGTGAATGGCTGAGTGTCTCATGTACCAGTTTTGGACTGGCAATTTAGTGTTTTTGCACCTCTTTCCCTAATATTCACACATGAGCCAATGCTCCATCAAAAATAGTCTGTCTACTGCTATCCTTTCAGAGGAGAAATTCAAACACAGTTGTTTGCATGTTTTCATGCATTTGAAGAATATTAGGCTTGCTGTTAAGAAAATCACAGTGTGTAGAGATACAGCAATCCTTCTTCCAGAAATACATACTTGTAGTACTTTGAGGTCTGGTTTACTTGTTGAACAAGTTTACCTCTGCTGCGTGAGGGAGAGACAAATGTATTCTCTGATTTCCTCAATCATAGCACATTAGGGATGGCTTAGTAGCCATCAGGGTTTCAAGATGGAATCATTAAAGCATCAGACAAGCTTTCCATGCATATTTCCTGTTTGTGTGTCACACCCCAGGAAGGTGTCAGCAGCACATAATGAACATGAGAACAGTGTTGTAAGAACTAGTTCATCATGGCTGTATTTGTGGTGAGAGAGATCCTGATTTCTCTTTTCTGATTCACATGCAATTTACATCTAAATTATCATCTTCTCACTGGATTTATGCTGAAATGAAGGTGAGAATGTATTCCCTCCATCTACAAATCATGGCCAGGAAGTTTATATGCACCAGCGACACTAGATGTGGGCTCAGTGCTCTACTTTTATATAGAGATAAGAGGAGGGAAAAAATAAATGTCAAAACTTCGCTGGTGAAAGAGGCATTTCTAGCAATATATAGTAAGATGGACTCAAACCAGGGAATAAATACTATTTTCTCTTTCTGCAATTGGTATAATTTGTACTGTGGCAATGGCTGAGGTCCCATTTAGTTGGTCACTGAAGGAATAGACAGCCTCCTGAAGATTTCAGTCCTGCACCTTTTGTAACTGTCTTCCCCCTTTCTCCTGAAATGGTTTGTAAAATCTGCCAAACCATGAGAACGTTTCTCATAAGTGAAATATGTTTTAAACGGGAGAAATATTAATGCTGGCTAACACTATTCCTGTTTTATGATATAAAGGAACACTTAAAATAGTGTAACAATATTTTTCAGCTCAAATAAGTCCTCATACTTTTATGGCCCTGTAAAGTATCTCACTTGCATGTGAGAATCCTAAGTAGAGAAAGACTGAGTGTACAATAAGAGAAGTGACTGCTCCTTTGGAGAATTCGAGTGTCAATTCTTACTGAAGTGATGAAATCTGGGTGCTATGGCAGATATCTGAGGGGATATGCTTTGTTACCCAGTGCAACATCCATAGACTAATTAGTCTGCACCTCAGAATTCCTGCATTTCATTTTCTGGAATTCTGCTTTGCTCAAATGCTGTCACACAACTCCTGCTGTCAGATGACACCATAGAAAAGTAGAACAAACAGAAAATAATGCCATTACATAATGTCTCTGCTCTTGCCCTCATCTTAGAAAGTGACTTTGCCTCTGCATCAGACTGGAGTGTTTGCATCTCCTATTTCCCTTTAAGAAATAAATAGGTCAGTTTTCTGCAACAGGGTGGAAAGAGCCAGCTGTGTCCATGGTACTGCCACAGGCATGTGATTACTTGCAAAATATGATTACTAACCATGTAATCATGTGTTTCTCTACCATATTTTTCCTGGGGTGGTGTTGTTCAGCAGTCTGTTGAAAATGTGCCTGGAGAAATGCACTGATAATGAGGTTCCCTGCCTGGTGATTCAGTCCTTTCCAGTTTCCTGAAGGTCACCTCCAGCTGCCTCCCTGTTCACGCTTCAGTTTCTCCCAGTTCCATTTCAGTGCTCTGTGCAATAACAGGTTGCAGAATTCAGTTTCTTAAATTGGCATCCTTTAAAAGCCCTGCTCTGAAAATCTCAACACTTTAATGATTATGTGAATCCACTCTGCAGGCTTTTATATAATAATTTTGGTTTTCCTCTTGTTGACATTCAAGAACTAAAGCAGAGAATCCAAAAAAACAAGCAGTGAATTCTTCCTGTTCTGAGAGCTCTTCAGCAAGAGCCACTTCACTCCAGGAGCTTTCTTTTATGACACCCTCAGAGCACTGCCCAATTTTTTGAAAGGGCACTTTAAGCTTGATGATCAATTGCAGTAATGTGTCCCCCATCTCTAGAGAAGCAGGATCTATGAATGGAGCCAAACCAAGCCACAGCAGTGGTTGAGCAACCCTGACAAGTTGCCTCAGAGGAAGCGTGTGTAAGTCTACTTCAAGTCAGATGTTTTCATGATTACATGACTTGCAGTCTTAAAATACTTCAGACAATTGCTTCATCTCTGGTCTGGTTGCCAGGTGGATGCTACAGAGTAAAGTCTTTGTTTCTCTCTTACTGAAATCTTTAGAAAAACATGTACCTTTGTCTTCTGTGAAGCATTTTGTTTAATGATGCATAGAAAATTTGTACCTAGTAGAACATCAATAAAGACTTTTCACTGTTAATTTGCACTAAGGGATTTGCCCAGGATGACATTTCCAACATTCCTAGCTCAGCAATCTCATACACTTTGGTGTGCTTTATGCATAGAAACCCTGATTAGACAGACAGATTTGAACATGGCCCTGTGCCACGCACTTATTAAAATGTAAGTGCCTGAAATCAGCCATTAGCTTTGGGATTTATGTTATTTGTGAATATGATAGTAAATTTGGAGTTGTTCTGAAGCAATAGTTACTCTGTGAGATAAGTATGGGAAGTATGCCTAAAGGGTTTTCTGTTTCCTTCCACTGATACTACGTTGTAGTTTTTGCTACCCTGGGGCTGTGTACTTATCCCCTCTGCACGATGCTTTCATGTCATTAAACATATGTCAATATTGTGGTTTTTTTGGTTAAAGTTCTACAGTATTTCAGATGGCTTGCACCAGACTAAAAAATTGTACTGAGGAAAGGAAAAAAAAAAATGAGGTTAATTATTTAGCTTGTGTTTTTCAGCAGGAACTGAGCAGTCAATGAGCTTGTAAGTGAAGTACTCAAACTGGTAATGCCAAAACAGAAGAGTGACATAAGTGCAGAAGGAAGTTGTAATGAAGAGTTCTGGTTCATCTGTGGCATCCTTTTGATTCACCACAGCATCTGATGTTTTGGGGAAAGAGAACATCAGGCTTTTTGGAGACTCTGACTAAATGGGCCATCTCTGTCGAAGGTTCAGAATAGGCACCATGCATTGTCTGCTTCAGGCCTCTTGATTGATCTCAGCAGCATTTTTCATCTGGCAGCTATTAATGTTTGTACCTGATAAAACTGGAAAGAGCAGTTTGGAGAACTTGCAGTGGATGCTTAGAGCCTTAATTTCAAGGCACCTTACCTTCTTAAAATGTTTAAAGGGACCTAGAGCCATCTTTATGGCTTGCTTAAAACTAGCTCAGATTGTTCTGTGCTGCACTGTTACTATGAATACAGCTGAAGCTGTGCTCTGCTGTGGGCTGGCCACGCTTCCTGACCTCGGGGAATTTGCATTATGATTTCTTGTCCAAGTCATGTGCAAACATGTTTTCTCTTTTTATGTTCTACTTCTGTCTCTGAGCAGACACTGTAGCAAGGTGCCAGTGGGGTAGGAAATGAGCTGCCTCTCGGAAGCATCCAGAGAATGCTGTGAGCTGGGCTGGACCCCCTGCTCAGCTGGACAAACACCTCAGCTGGCAGCTCCCTGCCAGCTGTCTAGTGACGTTTTTTCTGCTTTTTCTGTTTTTATTGTCTCCTTATAGGAGAAAGCTTTGAGAGAAAGACTCAACTCCACCTGGGTATGCTGTGTTTAAGGTAAATGCATCTTTACTTCACCGAACGAGGGTGGTGTTACTGACAGAAATATTTGGAAAATAGTAAATATTAGGGAATACTCTGATTAAATGACATCTTAGTGTATATGTTCAAATCCTAGAGTCAGTTATAAGAGGAAGCTGTCCAGAATGAATTGTCCATTACAGATTGAAGCGCCAGTCTCCTCCTATAGCACAAAACCAAAGTACTTCCCTGACAAAAGCCATGAGAAAGACAGGTCAAGTGAACAATACAGAACACTGGATAGTAGTTCTGGAAGGGAAACAACAGAGAAAATGCCAGAAATATCAAAAGTCAAATTGCCACCATAGAGCTCTTAAAACTAGTACCAATCAGGGTAAGGTGCTGACCTAATTAAAGTTATCAGGAGCATTTCTGATGGCATTAGCACAGTTTTGCCTGATGAAATGAGGATGAGTGCGTGGGGGTGGGTTGCATTCAACTGATATTGCCTTTGTTTGCTCTGAGGCCTAGAAGAACCAGGGGAGGAAAAGTGGTGAACTCAGAAGGGTGTGAATTCCTCAAGTGGATGCAGCTCAGCCAGGGTGCTGGAGCTCGAACTGCTTTGTATCAGTGCTGCACAAGTATCTCCTTATCCATCCCAATTTCCATGTGAAGCTCTGTGATTCCTGAAGTGTTCACCAGGCCTGAAATCAGTGAATCTGCATGGAGGCCTTGAAACCTGACTTCACTGGGCTCTCTAAAAGTATTCTGTTACATAACTTACACAAATTCAGTGCAAAGCAAAACCCTGCATCTGCTTCTTGGAATAATTTCCACATATCTAGAAGCAGAGTTTAAATTATATTTTAAGTTATTGATTTAATAGATATTGCTTAATATATTTTATTGTAGTAATAAAGTCCTTCAATCACCAAGTTAATATTTCCCAAGGAAAATCTGGCGAGTCCTAAGTAAAAAGTGAATTGCTGCCCATAGTTGATAGCTTAATAGTGGAAATGCTATTTAATTTCATTATTATTCAAATTTATGTTCAGTTTTCTCAATTAGCATATAAATACTATAAATCACTTATATGGAAAAAGCCTTATTGTGGAATATTTGTAATGATTATAAATAGCTGGGTAAGGCAAAATCTTGGCTAACACATAGCAGTGAACACAAATTAGGCTGAACAGGGTTATGGTACAATGAGAAATGTTTGTTTTCTCCAACTTAATTTCTGTGGAAGAATTTTTGGATCCTTATGTAGAGATCAGAATCTTTCCTTCTTAAATCTACTCATGTTAAGGAGTAACCATTTTCTCTTATGTGTATATATTTTTTTTTTTTGAGATGGTTTGCACACCTATTCTGTAACAGGAGCCTTTTTTAAGGGTAAGTTCAAGCTCCTCTTTTGCATCTTTAAAAACTGGTGTTAAAAGGATGCTATTCCTGTAGCCACCTTTTGCCCGGTGTAGGTATAAATTAGTAATGCAGCTGAGGAAAATATGCTAAATCATTCTGCTCTCTCTGTAGAGTAAGGACATAGATTCAGCAACATGGATGTTGATAAATGAGCAGCATTTAGATCAATGAAAGGGAAAGTGACAAAACCAATGATTGGTTAAGAAAAATCTGTTTTCATCCCCACTTTGTATGTGTAGACTGAAGTGTCAACATGTTCAGTTACAGCAGTAGAAGTAGGTAGCTTCTAGTGTTTTTAGGTTAAAATTAACACCCTAATCTTTCTTCCATTCCTAGCAGACAGACAGAGTAGGTAAAGGAATATCAATTTAATTTCCTCCCACAAAAATACTCAACCTAAGAAATGACCTATGGATACCATGTGTAACCTCTGACAAGGAGGTACCAACGTCTTTTGCGAAGTGCAGTGGAGGGCTGTGATCTGAGAGCAAATCCACCCTGGAGCATGTCAGCAGTTGTACTGCAGCAATGGGAATTTGAGCCTTGAGCAGAGATGAAAACCTGCAGGCTCAGGTAGAGCCCTGCCCTTGGTTTCTGCAGGTGACACACACAAATGGTGCTTGGCATCCAAGAGGAACAGCTGGGATTTGTAGCATTCACTGTTCTGGTTGTGCTGGCCAGTGCTGCTGGGAACCACCCAAATTTCAGTAGGAGCCCCAGTCCCTCAGGCAAATCCTCCCAGTAACAAGACAAATACTCTCTCTGCCATCTCTTTGGGCTTTTGCATCGGTTACCAGCCTTGCTTATGTTGTTTTTCAAACTGACTCTCAGGCTCTAAGAGTGAGAATCCTCACCCTCACTTTCCTTCAAGAGTTCATCGGTTTGTTCTCACACCCTCCCACTGCTGGAACTGGGAAAGTGGGTATTGGTGCTGATCTCTTTTGGGTGACATGAAAGTTTGTGAGTTATTTCTCACATAGCATGTATGGCAACTGCCATTTGAACAGCTCTGAATTTGACAGTATCTGCTTCACAGCTGCCACTGCTCTGTCTGGTTTTAAAGGAAGAATAAATATTCCATTAACAGCTGAGAACTACATGTTGTTCACTCACACATGCATAAAAATATACTGGTTAACCATCCAAGGCATAGTGTCATTGGGTCCCTGCCAGGCAATTGTTTGAAAATGTTTGAATATTTTGAACTGAGGTTTATTCTTCCTTGGATGCTTTCTTAATCAGCCAAATGACTCAGAATGACCATTCTACCTGCTCAACCTACTTAAGCATCAGTCATCTCATTTTCTTGAATCTAACTATTCAGGGGTTTATGACTCTTACATTTCTGCATAAATTTTTAACATGGGATTGAACAATTACCTAGGCAATCTAGTAGAGCAAATACATCTTCTTAACCTTTTTCTGAAACAAAACCAGGAAAAAAAAATCTTTGTGATTCAAATTTCACAGCCCAGAACAATCATGTTTTGTCCTGGCATCTCAGCTGAATTACCAGCATTATGTCCTTGCATCCCAGATACTTTTGCCAGGGACTGTAGTGGAACATGCTTTAAGTTGCTTTGTCTCGTTAATTGGGAGTTCAAGCAAAGACAGCAGGCACCATGTTAATGTAGGAACTTAATGGGATTATGACATTTCCCTGCTCGGTGTGTCTGGGCTGCACCTCAAAGCTGAGGGTGAAGCTCTGGAAAAGAGGGAAACAAATGCTGTGTTTGATGTGGCTCTTGCAGAGTGTCAGTGGGAATAGTTAGGGATGTGTGAAGCACGTACAGAGCTCAGGTGAGCCGCTGCTCTCGGAAGCGTGACACTTCTGTCACTCCCAAAGCACTGACACTGTTCAGCCAAAGTCAGACCAGAGCACATTCAGAGCTTCCTTGTGCTTGTTAACCGCCTGAATTTGGAAGGAGAGCTAATTAAATACGTACAAAGCTTCATGTCTAACTTTATTATAAAATGCAACAGTGACACAATTTCTCAGGTGAAACCTACAATGAAAGTGATGAAAACATGCATTTCAAATGAAGCAGCTCTGCAGCCAAGATGAAAAGCAGGTGAGACCTTGCCTAGGCAAATTAACCTATCTACCCAGCTATTGTGTGCTGGAAAAATTATTTTTAGCATGCCTGTGACACATTTGATAATTACTTTTTTCTGTAATCAAAGGCTGTATTTAACGAAACAGAGATGAAATGGGGAATTCAGCATGAAGGGAGAGATGTGTGTAATCATCTTTATCTGCTCATATCTACTCAGAACCTACAGTTACACTCTGAAAGAGGAGCAGAAATAATTACCCATACTGAGTGCTTGCTAATATCCACTATAATAAATGTTAAAGGCGCTTGTGAAGGATTTGGTCCCAAGAGGTGCTTAGTAGGCTGCAGAACCAGAAAAATGGCATGGAAATGTGGCTACCTGCTTTGCCAGGTAGCTTCTCCTCCTTTTCCACACAGGCATCATCTAATACTGAGATGCCACGGAGTTTCCTGAGTTGAGCCAGCTGCTGTGGGGTGCCCCTGTTGGGCAGTTCAGCCTGGGTTGCCCCCAGAACCGGCAGGGTGAGGTTTGCAGGAGGAGAATTGTCAGGAACTCCAGCACTGGGGAAGGCAGGTTCTGCACTAAGCTAACACAGTGCTGACAGCTGGCACAGCAGCCAAGGGCCATGCAGAGCACCTTAGGTTTGGTTGCTTGCAAAAGAAAAAATCCGCTTGGAGGGGGAAAAAATCCACAAAAACCAAAACAGGATAAAATCCGGTAATTCACACAAAACTATAAAAGTAATGGAACCTCATTTAAAAATCAACATGAATTTTATATCATTCCACCTGTCTTGTCCATTTAGGCTTTTTTTTTTTTTTTTAATTAACAGCTTTCAAGTAAAGTACTGAAAAACACTTTGACTGGAGGGTTTTGGAATGAAATGACAAATTTAATGTGTAGTTTGTCAGCAATTGAGAATAGAATTTCTCCAGCCCCACTTTGCTGAGGGCATTTTCTCTTTTGTTAGTTTCTTTCTGATCATCTCTACTGCCTGAGAAAGGAAAAATCTATACTTTTATTAGCTGCACTGAAGAAATTGAGTGACAGGGGGTTTTTCCATGACTGACTGCTGACTTAAAAAAGAAGTTATGGCTGGGTTATGATTATTTTCTCCTGCCATGATGAGATTAGAAAAAGTTGAAGTCAGCACCTAGCTGGGGACAGTCATCAATACAGATGATCTACAATAAAAATGAAATCTAGCATTTCATTCACCCGTTGAGCAGCAGCTCAGTTTCTGTGCTCACTTCCTCATTAAGAAACTTCCCTTCAAAGAACCATCATTAAATTATGTTTCTCTGCTTCTCAGGATGATTCCTAACTTAGCACTTACACAGTAGGAAAATTAATTAACTTTGAGGTTTTCAGTTCTCTCCATTGACTTGCAAGAGGAAAAAAACAATGGAATTACTCCTTTCAGGTCTGGAAAGAGGGTGAGAGATACTTATTCATCAATATACTTGGACAGCGTGTCCCCCACCATGAACATCTATGGTGTTTTCCTAAACTTTATCACAAACTTCAGCAAAGTTCCAATATGTTCAGTTTAGTGGGTTTCACTTGAAGAGTAAATGTAGTTACTTAAACTGTATTTTGAAATATCCAAAGTGAAAAGTCTGGGAAGGCACTGAAGTCCAGTATATTCCCCACATTGCATTAAAATTCGGTGCTTTCACAGAAGGTATTATTAGTCAGAATTATTAAGAGGTTGCACTTATGTTTCAAGGCTTTACAAGTCAAGCATCAGCCAGATGAAAATTTATAATTGGAATCCAATTTTCTAAAATTAAACATAATTTGAGCCCAACAGCTCCCTGTGCAGCATCACATGGGTACCCTCAGTTGCACACAGCTGCCTGTGCTGGTCCAGGCTGACGAAACCTCATGGCTGAACTGTTGGAGGATGGTAGAAAAGGCATAATTAATTGTTAAATACTCTATTTTTAATGTTCAAAGAATGGCCTGGGTTGGAAGGGAACTCAGAACATCTTGTTCCAACCCCCCTGTCAGGGGCAGGGACACCTTTCACTAGATCAGGTTGTTCCAAGCCCTATCCAACCTGGCACTGAACACTTCCAGGCTTGGGACATCCACAACTTCTCTGGACAACCTGTGCCAGTGTCTCACCACCCTCGCAGTAAAGAATATTTTACTATTATCTAATCTAAACCTGTAATTCACAAGCTGTTTAAAATCTGTACTATTATCTTACTTATTTTAGCCTAATTTTAACTTCATGCTCATTGTCTGAATGATTCTCTCCACTGGGGGAAATGGAAGTTTGTTCATTCTGTTACTCTGTGAAGAATCAAGTCGGAAACTTCACCAGAGGCATCAGGTATTTTATTAACTATGCATTTGAGCAAATTAATTTTCTCAACCTCGTTTCCTGAGAACAGGCAATTGTGCTGCAGAGATCCTGTTGTTGTTACTGCTCCATAATCCAAACATTGCTCTGGTGTGCACTTCCCAGCCTACAGATGGACTATTATGTTCTGCTCCACTGTTTTTTCTAATTATACTATATATCCCTCTTCCCATAGCTTCCATGCCATCCAAACAATACATTCTAATCATTTGATGGAACATTATTTCATAGCTTCTTCATAAATTCTGATTGCCAGCATTATTTCACCACACAAAGTCAGTTCAAAGTTACATGCTTCAGCTTTGATTAGTGGTTCTGCTTTTCTTAGGTCTCCAGAAGACAGCTAATACATTTCAGCTGGGCTGGCTTTTGCTTTGAAAGCTGGGCTTACTACTATGGTATATGGAAATCAAGAGTATAACAAATCAAGAGTATAACAAATGTGAGTGTGACAAGTTAAATTTCTGCTTATTCCATTAACACTGGGCTGTTGTGTTGGAGTTTGGTTGCTGTTCATTCACGGTAATAATCCACTTTTTTCCTCAGCAGTTGGAGCATACCTAATACCAATTACAGCTTTTACCCTGTGTCAGACTGCTTTGAAATCCATGTTGTCATATTTACTCTTCACTATTTATGTCTGGGATTTGAGGGGAAAAAAAAGTACAGGTCAAGAAAGGAGAGAAAGAGGAAAATATACCTGTTGTGTTAGAGGGCTCAGTTGTTTCTGGTGTGAATTGAAGAATTGCAAAGCGGTACTTAGTCACCTAATTGCTCTCCATCAGTCTTAATGTGCAGTTTACTCCAGCTAAACATGAACCACTTGGTGTGAAAAGCAATTAAGAAGTGAAATCATAGACCCTAAACCCTCAGGGTTCAGGCCATTTTATTATAACCCATTGATGATTCCCACACAGACTTTACTTCCCATTCAGGTAATCTAGTTTACAAGCTATTTGAAAACTCATCTGCAGTTTGTACGTGATTGTTCCACATCTGAACAATATTACTTTTCCATTTTCAGATTTGCCTCCATTTATGATTATGTTATGTAATGACATCAAGATAATTAAACCACTCTCCATGACAGGATCTGTTTCAAATTTCCTAGTGAAGCATCTCTATATGAGCCTCTTGTGTTACACTGTGCAGGAGGAACCTAACCCTGCCCTCATTAACAAAAAAGTAATTTTGCTGGAAGGAAGACAACGTAATATCAGAGGGAGCAAATTACATATCTTGCATTATCTTAATTTCTCAGAAGTTTGGAGTGGGGGAACTCAGTAATTCTGCCTCCATCAACAGCCCTAAAGTGCTCTCAGGCATCAGACATGTAAAGGGAAAATGCCCACAGCACAAAAACCACTCAAGGGTTTAATTAAGTTTGCCAAAGCTGTCTGGGGTTCAGTGTCCCAGCACCTGTAGATGGCTTTCCTGGCTGTGCACAAGCTTGCAGCTTGTGCTGGACTGGTGTGGTTAAACCCAGCAGGAGTTTGCTGGCATTCACTGCCTCCTCCTCATCTGGGGTGGCTGAAGGACATTCACACTCCCCTTAGAAACCTCTCCCAGTGCAAACCCAGCCAAGCCTGAAATTGTCCTACCAGCTGCACAGAAGCTGTGCTTTTGTTGAGCCCTCCCCCTCCCTTCTCCCCTGCCCACACGTCTTGTCTTGCAGCTTCACTCCTGGGAGAGCTCTGAACACACAGAGTGTTTTCTGTGGAAGGACACAGAAGGAGCCAAACCATTTTCCACACACAGACAGGACATAGAAGTTTCTTATCTCATAGATGAAGAAATAGATTTGGCCTCAGGCAAGGTGCCCTGGGCATTATGTCCTGTAATGAGATAGTGAACAGAACATTTTCATCTCCTCCTCTCTCGAGGCGAATTTACAGATGGCTCACTCCTGCCTCTATATTCAGTAATATATTCTTTCACCCAAATCAGCAAATTAAAATATGATTTCTCTTCCTGGCTGACATTTGCATATTCATTAAACATTTCATTAAATTATTTCACATTTTTAATGATGCTCACTGACAGCTCAGGATGTACCTGTCTCGTGGCAATCTAAATTGGCAGAGCTGTACCTCAGACCTGAAAGGGCACCACCATTCCTCCCCACTGCCAAAATGCAGCAGTGTCAGAGAGGGGCTGAACTTCCAAGAGGCACTTAACCATTGCAGACTGCCTCCCCCTTCAGATCCAAATTCCTTTTAAATATTTCCATATTCAGCAGCACCAAAATTATCTTCATGAGCATACATGCATAATGTGCTTATAGGTCCTGGCACATCATATTCTGATTTATATTCATGGGTTTGACAGTAAGGTTTGCTTTATATTTGATTCAAAGACTTCATTAATACGAAATTAGCACAAAATGCAGTCAAATAAGAGGAAGAATATTAACTGGTGGACTGTCTTTTTAAATTCTGACTTGAACCCCTTTGGTGAAGTCAACATTTTCTAGAAAATAGCTTTATTGAATACACTGGATTATATTATACAATCCTGATTTTTAAGGCCATCTGTAATAGCTGGAAGATTAATCCATTGAAATGAGAAAATAAATTACACTGGTAATTTATTGGTTTGGCGAACTATGTGAAAAACTGCTTTTCTTGGGCGTGATGTAGAAAAACATCGATTGTGTGAGCACTGCAAGGTGAGATTTGTGTAATCATGAGGTAGTTGCTAAATCAAAGAAAAATAGCATAGTAATAAAACTTCATTTGTTCACTCAAATGCTTATTGATTAATGTTTATTTTCTCATTTCAGTTCAATACACATTTTGTGAAAAAGCCAACTGCTGGTGACAAGAGAGCATATATGATTTGACAGTGAATTAGTTTGGCACCAGACAGCAATTTTGGCACTGAACAGAGTTCAGAAAACAAGTTTAGATATGACACAGAATAAGGTTGGAGATGTATGACTGAGTATTAATTCCTTCAAATTCACTAGGGGTTCCATTTTTCTCTAGGGTCATAAGTCCCTGAAGGGTTTACAACTCTGACCCTGTCTTCTAGAAATTTCACAACTTACACTTAGGTGAAAAAAATAGTTTAATAGAAATATTGGCAAACCTTAACAAAAAGCAGCTCTACTTGTTTAGCTCTTAAGAGCAGTAATGAAATAGATTGCAGGAGAATAAATGTGTAAAATAAATGTATGCTCAAGTCATATATAAGACAATGTTATTGTGATAACCTGCATGCAGCTTTTCTCCAGTGGGATTTACTCATTGTGAGGACACGTGACCATGCTGGAAAGCACAGATGAAAACTACAGGAAAGTGAATTATTTCCTTTCTTAGTTAAAATGTGCACAAACTTAAGCTGTCAGAGATTTGTAAAGAACCAGGATTTTCTAGGAGGGTTTTTTCTTACTTTCTTGCCACATCTCTGATTTTATAAAAAGCTTTAAAGAAGCATTGCAGGAAGTAGCTTCTAGTGCTGGAAAACAAATATTTACCTTCCCTAGAAATCATATATGAGAATATTGCAAAGTCACCTGCAATAATGTCACTTTGACTGGAAACACATTCCAGGGTTTTATCTCTTACTTTAGTCATGCCTAACCTTGATTTTTAGTGATGATCATGTAAATGTAAATCAAGACTAATGTATCAGTAACACCATCAAGGTTGACTTCAGAAGCCTATTTCAATAACTTGGACAAAAAGCATGTTCTCCTGGGGTTGGTCTGGTCTTCTGACACCTTTTTTATTCATAAAGTGAGGAATGGAATAGATTTATTATGCAAGATCAGTAACAAACAGTGGCATGATTTGTGAGGCTTATTAGTACCTTAAAGTTTGTTGCTAACAAAATTTTGCTCAAGTTCCAGAAAAACACTTTATTGTATCTTTAAGTGGCAATGGAATATTGTGCTAAACTTATTATTGTATTTATTTTTATTATGTACAGAAACTACAGTGACATGAGCATTTTCTAGAATTGGGAAATTAAAAAGGTTATTACTCTCTATCTGAAGAAAATTATTACTGTCATTGCAAGGCTATTATTTCTATTCATTTTCAGTGCAACAAATTGGTTTTGCAAGATTTTGTTCTTCTTCCCTCCCGCCCCCACATCTGTCTCGTCTCTGCTGATCTTAGGTTAATGAAGAGCCACATGGATTTTGTCTATGCAGAAAATATACAGACCTCATTTTAGGTTAAAAAATAAATTTTCTTACAAAGAATACCAATGACGTTATTAATCACAGAGTGCCTTTATAATTTTATGTGCTAACTGTATTTTTGATGCTTACTCTTATGCTGGTTTATTCTTTTATGCCTAATTAGTCTTTGAATAACAGACAAAATGATGCATACATTTATTCCTTCAGATTATTCATTCATGACATTTGAAGACTTCTGTTTCCTAATGCAAGTATACATGATTGCTTGATACAGTTTTAAAATTTGATTTTTGTCAAGGAACAGTGCCATAATCATTACTAAATATCAAGCAAAAAGCCCCATCAGTAACAAGATTTAGAGATGAGCCTCCTGTGTGCATCGCTGCTCTGCAGTCTGTCTTGTGGAACAAAGAATGTAAATTTGCTCTGATAAATGCATGGGCTCACTGCAAGTTAGAGCAAACATGAAAATAAACTGGCATCCTTGATAACACTGGGAGGTTTTAGGATTGCTGGTTTAATTTCTGTTCTCTGTTGTCCTTTCTAATATCACCTGGTATATTCCTTTCAGCAGGGAGGTGCTCTTGGTTGCCTATGAATTAGGTCTTGGAATGAACCTCTAGGCTGGATAAGGCTCCACTAACAAAGATGAGTTCTGTTTAAAATACATCATATGTCATGACTGACCAAATACATTCTAAAGATGATTGACTTTAATACAGAACTGCAAACTTTGATTTTACATGTACTGGGTACCATTCTGTACTAATTTGGATGTGCAATGGTTGGCTTTTAAATTTATGGCATCCCCAAGACATTTCATAACATGAAATGATGAGCAAATTTTCTGTCTTAACTCCTCCATCAAGTGGCTTCTTAAGAAATGTTACTCCCTAACTTGGGCTGTGCAAAACTTGTAAGGAAGCAGACTGTCTGATTCTTTTAAATGCTAAGAAGATACTAAAAACAAAAAGGCCAAAAGATCAGTATTATTTGCCTTTTTCTGTGAATACTTTGCCACTTATACAACTCACTGCCCTCTGGGCCTCTTCTAGCACAGCATCATTGGCATTTCAAACTAGAGAAAGTTTTGAGTCATCGTTATATGTTAATAAAATATTTTTTCTATTCCAAATATGTAATGGGTGAGGTTCATGACAGGAGTATTCAGCCTTTGATCAGTGAATTTTTTAGGTTCTGGTATTTCATGATTCATTGATATTAGAGTAGCTTTTACCATTTGAAAAACCAGATCTATTCCCACTTTCCAAACATCAAGTTCTCCATTCTCCCACTGTAGTCCTGGTATGAAGCATCACAGAATTTTCAGAACTGAAAGGACAACATGATTTATATGTATGAATGATACTTTGGGTAATTTTTGTAATGTTCTAATAAAAGTGATTGGATATAACTCATTCCTACTTTCCAGGACAGTGTTGTTGGATTTATACACTAAATGGGTCAGAATTTACTGTGGTAGCACAAAAGTCTCAAAAATTGTAAATCAACAGAGAAGTTCATATGTAAAAGATAGAACTTCCACAGCAGGTATATTGTGCCTAATTTGGAACGCACACAACCCTTTGATATCCTCACGCACCTCATTGTCACGGAGAACTGAAATCCAAACCCCAACTTCCAGCATCAAATGTCACTACAGCGCTGGGGAGAAGTAGTGCCCATGTTTTAACTGTGTATCTCCACGCTTTAGCACACAAAGGTTGGATTGATTTCACCAAGCATTAATGTGGAAAGGATGCCCATCTCAGGTGGGGCAGGTGTCTGCTTTGGCCGTGCAGGTAAAGCAGAGACCAACAGATTTGTGCTGCTGAAGCGCCCTTGGCAGGTGCCTGTGGGCACACTGGCATGGATACCATGCCTAGACACAGATTTCTTGTGCTTGTGAAAACAGAACATTTTTTAAGTGGTTTAGAACACGAGCTCTGAGTGTTTATTAAAAAATCAGGACTAATTTATGTGGGTTCTTAATAGAAGTATATAAAATTACATAACCTGCACATACTTCCCTTCAGTGTGCATCACATTTCCTGCATGATAGCTGCTAACTTTTTGATTTGTGTACTACTTGATTTTTTCTTACACCTGAGAGGGCAATTTACGAAGTAGACAGATGTTCACAACTCACATTTACAAGCCTAGAAACTTCCTACCAGATGCCAAGCCATTCCATACTCCTAGACACCTATTCCAATACCTCTGACCCTTCTGTTTCCATGTGTGAGAGGACTGCCTGTCCGTGGTGATCTACGGCAAACTACTCAGTAAAACTCTCTGTGATCCACCATCGAAAACTTTACATACTTCCACAGATGTTTGTAGAGTTTTCAGTGTGTCAGCTTAGGCTATTTTCTGTAAGAAGGGATACCTTCAGCAAGAACAGCCGAGCGAAGCAGGCCCGTTTGGGCCGGAGCGGTGCCGGTTCGGGAGCGCTGAGCGCTCCAACGGCGGAGCAGCAGCAGCAGCGGCGCTGCCGGGCCCGGGCTGCGGCCGCCGTTCCGCGGGGGTTGAGCGG